>VWZP01010964.1:806675-910941 GCA_013396995.1 Dicaeum eximium | reverse complement strand
AAAAAAAAAAAAAGGCAGAAAGTGGGCAGGTTTGTCCTAGGCTGGGCTGGTACATGGAATGCTGGTACACCACGCTGTGTTGCAGGGGCCATGTCCTGCTGAAAAACTGGTTTGTGTTTCCAGCCAGAGCTGTTGTACCAGCCCACCTGATCCTCTGCTCTGGCAGGCTCTGTCTCTCAAGGAGTCGTTTTTTAATGAGCTTTGTGGGTGTTCAGGTAACCATTGTCATCTTCAAAATCTCCACCTTGCATCAACTCTTACTGGTCACATCTCTTGACCTTGATAAGGTTTTTGTGCCTGTATCTCTGTAATCTTTTTTTCCCAGCAAGTCAGTGCTCAGTCATGCCTTAGTGTCTTATACACTACAGTGTTTATTTAATAGTTTGAATTACAACCCCTCTGTGTCCCCAGGAATGCTTTTGTTTTGCTGGAAGATCACTGTGTTGTTGTTGAGGAGAAATCAAAATATGAGCATTGTATTAATTTTATTATAATCATTTAAAACACAAAACTTAGAAACCTTAACTCGGTTTTCCTTGTGACGGCAAAACAAGTAGCTCAAAAAGACAACCCAGAAAAATTATCTGTGCATCCACTTGAAGCTGAGAAGCCAATTTGGGCCCCAGTTTGGAGTCCTGCTCCTGCAGAGAGGATGGGACTGGTGTGTAAAGCAGCAGGGCTGCTCCTGGCTGCATCAATGTCTGTGTGGAGGCACAAAGCCCCCATGTCCTTGTGCTGGGTAAACCTCCCTGCAGGGAGAGGGAATGTCAGCTCAGAGCAGGCTCTCCCACGATCACTCTGCTTCAGAGGGCTGGAAACACATGAGCTGCCTTTTGGTGCTGCTGCAGGACATTTACAGCAGAGGCAGCACATGGGATAATCTCTCCGCACATTAATTTTCATTTCTTCCCCTGGCCTTAGCCAGGAATCCAGATTGTTTTCTCGTTGTTTATTTTAGCTGAACTCATCTGCAAAGGCCCATTTCCATTGTATTTCCATTAGACACAGATGCTATCACTATATGCCAGTGCATATTACCAAGCAATTAATCTCCAGAATTATTATTGCCCACTTTATTGGAAGTGAATATTCTTGAGTTCAGGAAACTGTGTAAAGGCTTGGAGCAGCTTAGCTAAATTCCATGCTAAAGGCACAATCCTCTTTGGAAAGGAATCCTCTCTAAAACCACAAGCCTATGCTCCTATCTTGTGTAATTTCACCCCAAAATAAAGCATCACCTCCCACAGTTAGTGTCTTTGCAAGCTGCCCTGACATTATCACTCAGAACTCTCACTCCTTTGCTACCCACTGTTAAACTGAAAAGTTCTTTTTTGTGACATACACACAAGCCACAGGTGACACAATTAAATTAATAAGTTTGTCATTAAAAAAAAAAAATTAAGATCAGTAAGAATCAAATGGCAGATAAATTAGGATTGGCAGCCTTTTCTCTAGGGAGCAAAATAAAAGCTTCCTAAATTCAGTGAGGAGTGTTCTCCCCTCAGCCTTTGATCTGCAATCTTCAATCAATATTTCCATGTTTAAAGACAGCCAGTCCAGAGTTACACACCTACTTGTGAACATGGATGTCACTTGGTGGGGTGGCCAGAGGAAACCTGAGGGTGTGAAGTGAGGCAAAGCTGCAGTCAGCTCCTAGAAGCATTACCAAAAATTGGATTTTCCAAGAACAAAATCATCATCCAGTGCTGTTATTTTCCAGGGGAGTTCAAAGGAGGCAACCTGAGCTCCAGCCAGGTGGCAGCTGCAGGACCAGTCTCCTTCCAAGGTTTCCCACCCCAGGGTAGGACCCAAAGCTGGCCAGCACCAGGGTTTATTTTCAGACAGGGTTTATTTATCAGACAGGGTTTATTTTCTCTCACTGGGGAAGGGCTCCAGCTTGTCCAGCAGATTTCTAATACATCTTCCAAAGCTGGAATTGCTTTTCCTGGGCTTCTGCAGCCAGGGAACAGAGGCAGACCTTTTAATTCTGCCTCTAATGGCTTCATCCTCCAGCCATGAGGAGAGCAAAAGCATTTACCTCTGCTGCCATCTACTTTAGACATCTTCTCCTACATCTCTGTCCTTCCTCCACCTATGTGCCACCCAAAAGTGGCAACTCATCACTAAATAATTAATTTCCTCATTTCCTGGACCTGCTGTCCTGTCCCATGGAAAGTTGTCCCCACCTTAGCTCCTCTACCTGCCCTGCCTGGATTGCAACAACACAATTATATTAAAAATCTCCAGACTCTACTCAGCTTCTCATTCTACCCCCTGCTCCTCTGCCCACACTCCCCAAAGCCCATCAGATGTTCTTATCTTCCTTCCCACCAAAAGCACTGAATCCAAAAACCAAATATCAGAGGAAATCTCTCACTTAAGGGAAAAAAAAAAAGGAAGTGAGGTCTTGATGTCTCCCAGGATTCCCCCAAAGACAACAGAATTGAAACAGCTTGACTTTGAGCTCTGAACATCCTGGGCCTTTCATTATTTTTAGTACTACTCATGTACTTCCTTGTCATTGCTATTAATTATGCACACTGAAAGCACAGTGAGTGTCTCATTGCACTGCAAGCACACGGGGTGAGCCAGAACATGTCCCTTTGTGCTTGTAATGTGGCTTCTGAGGAGGGCCAGCTTTCATTTGTCAGTACAAACACGTTAATATCCAGACACTGCCATGGACGTTATTTGTCTTTCCAGTTGATACCTGTTCCTGAACCAACAGCAGAAAAGACAAGCTATAAAAAACATATCAAAAATGTCACCCTTTTTATTGTGCCAGACCCTGTGTCACCATTCTGTTATACAAGAAATGTTTGACTAAAGGAACATGCATTTTTTTCATCTTTAATTAAAACAGTATGGCCACAGGATGTACTGTAACTGCACTATCACCAAACAGCAGACTGTTTGGGAAAGGTTTCTGAGGCAAACACTGTTATATTAAGAAGCTAATTAGAATAGAATAGGTCAAATAAAGCAAATGGGCAACTAGGCTAAAATAAGCCAATGAAATACACTGCTGTGAGGTCTGTGTTGATCAATTGTTGCCGTGCTTGAAGATCCAGCCTAGATCAGACCCCTCTGCTCCAGGCTGTGGGTTGTCCCTGTCCCTGCACTCACCAATGTCCTGGCCTGCGTGGCAGGACTCTTCCAAATGAAGTGAGAACTGCATTCCATAAATCGTGGCTCTGGCAACAGCTGACAGAAAGGGCATTGAAGTGCTCCATCAGTCCACTGGTGCCATGTCCAAGGAAGAAAACTTTAGTTCTGGTACTGAAAAGGCTGGAGAGCACAAGCAGTGACACGAGCCTTGATGGCACAGTAAAAGAATCACAGAGTCACAGAATGTCTGGGTTGGAAGAGACCTTCAAGATCATCGAGTCCAACCCAGCCCTAACCCCTCAACTAAACCCTGGCAATGAGTGCAACATCCAATCTCTTTAAACACACCCAGGGATGGTGACTCCACCACCTCCCTGGGCAGAACATTCCAGAACTTAAATCACTCATTCTGTAAAAAACTTCTTCCCAATGTCCAGCCTGTATTTCCCTTGGGGCAGCAGAGGACTGTGTCCTCTGGTTCTGCTGGACACGGAGCAAAGGAAGGCCCAGCGTGTGCCTGGTGCCATTTTAGATACTTTGGAGGGACTCACCTGGCTTTGGATGCCTCTTCAGACATTCCTGGGTCCTGCCAACATGAGAATATCTCAGGTAGCTTGGAGCACCTGGACAGGCACCAACAACACATGTTAAAGCAAATCAAGCCCACTCTGAGTCTCCAGCTCCCCATCCATCCTCTTTTAAAATGGTCTAAAGGACATTGCTTTTTCTCTCACAGAGCATATGCAGCAATAAATCGCCAATGGACTGGAGTGTCCACACAGCCCAAAGGCCCTGGATGTAGCCCAGTACCAGCTACTCAAACTCAGGCTGAGCCAAGGCTCACTTATCACCTTGCATTAAAAAAGAAAAGGGGGTTCAGCTGCCTTTAGTGCAAATAAGCCCCCAGAGCACACCACAGAACAACCAGCTCACAGGCTGCAGAGCAGAGACCCTGAGGGAAAAAGCTGACAAAGTGCCACCAGACAAAATCCAGGCTGGCAGCAGGAAGTGGAGGCTTCCCAGGCAAACATCCTAATCCAAGGCTCAGGGCTTGACACAAATGAGAAAGTAAGAGAGAGGCAAGGACACATGGGAACCACTGCAAGTGCATTACAGATGAAGGATATCTGCACTAATGATAGCTGAAGACTGTAAAAAAGCAGTCCTACACCAGAACATTAATGATACAAGAGCCTATCTGAAGAAATCTTCCCAAACAAGAAGCTGGGGGATTAGATTTGAAAAGGGAACTCATTAAGAGAAACTTCCCTTGTAAAATAAAGTAAAAATAGTTGCAGGCTTTCTTTAGAACTTGGCACTCCTCTGTGTTATAGGCACTGAGGAGGTGATTTTTCAGACCGACTGTAGACTTTTGCAATGCAGATTTGTACACTTGGGTGAGTCCCCATAGGTTCCCACAAACCCACCAGAGACAAATAGGCACTTCATCTCACTTTAAAGCACATTGCAAAATATGGCAAATTAATTGTGCCCTAAAAATGTCTCTTTTTCTTCCCGTAGACTGTGAAGAGATCCTTGGCTTATTAGCTGAGATGTGAGATGATCAGCACATATCCACACTGTGAAAATCTGATGTTTATGTAATAGAAATGTTACATGGAGTGTTTGGTTCTATCAAGTGTCTGTGAAACTGCTTCACCCCGTAGAGCCAGGGCTTTATGTTCCAGGAGTGCACTTGGCTTTTGAGATTCTCTGCAGAAGTGGGCAGCAATGACTTTCTTCAGCTCGCACATTCTTTGAGATGTGAAAACTTTTTTCCTTTGTGTATTGAGACAAAATGAAGGGGTTTTCAAGTTTTTCATAATCCCCAAGGAAAATTAATGTGAGGTAGGCTGTGGAATGCCCTTTCATTTCTCTTATCTCAGGATTTGTCTTCCTGTTACTGTGTGTCCCACTGATAGAGACCTTCCAGTGTAGTTAAGTTGTCATTTACATGGGAATAATCTCATTTAACTGGACATGTAATAGTGCTGAGGTCCTTGTCTACTGATCACTGAAGGAGCAAAACAACTCCCTAAATTCACCTGATGTTTAAACTGAAGCATCTCACCCTTGTGAATGAAATAACATTAAAAAAATCCCAACCAATTTTTAGCTAAAAACCAAACAAATCCCAAAAAAAAAGAAAAAAAAGAGAGAAAAAAATAAAAAAAAAAAAGAAAAAACACACCAGAGACAAAAATGCACAAACTGAGGAATGTAGAAAATGTGTTTGGTTTGTCAGCTCCTTCAGCCTCCTCTTCTCTTTTCTTGGGACATTAAATGCAGATCATTCTTCTCAATGAGATGCTGTCACTAAAGCAAACCCTCAAATTATTATGTTTCAGTCATTTATTGCAGAAGAAGGAGAAGAAAGCAATATTCAGCCTTCAGCAAATCTTCTGGAACATATTTAATAACTGCTGATTAAATACCAATGGAGACTGTCAAAGAAAGAATTTTAGAAGGTACAAATCTTTCAAAAAGACATTAAATTGCTGCTGCCTTTCAATCTACAGAAGCAGTTTGGATTCCTCTGTAACCCAAAGAACCATCTGGCTCTGAACTGACATCTCTGTGTCCTGTCACAATTGCTCCTCAAAGGCCTTGAGTGACAAATTTCCTAAGCTCGTGCTGCTGTCTTGTACAGACCTGACTTCACCTAATCAACTCCTTAAATCCTCAGCCAGAGGAAAGGTGAGCTCAGCAAACATTTGGCCATGTCCTGATATCTCCAAACATCATTATCCTTGTCCAGGTAGACTTGAACAGAAATTTGAGTTTCGTCCAGTTCCTCATTCCCATGTTCTCATTGCCCATCAACAGCATCTGATGGGGTCAAATGTGCCTTGAAGTTGACTTCTTTTAGGATCTAATTATAAAGGTCTAAAATTTAGGGACTTCCCACTAACAAAACAGATTATTCAATATTATTTGATAACTGCTAAAAGAGTAATTTTCCCTCTCAGGTTTTTTCTCCCTCAACTTATCCTAGATGATGAATTCAAAACTAAGAATATGTAAGATGTGTAGCTCAAGTCACTGCAATTTCTTTATTATCCTTTATTTTCAACAGATAACTAACAAATCACAAGTTTTAAAGAAAAAATAAGGCAAGGAGCTGCTTTTTCAGCTTTACATGGAAATTATTCAGGGAACACAAGAAAATTAGAAGGGAGTGGAGTCACCACAGGTCTCAGGGCAAGGGGAGGAAGGAAAATTGCCAATGAGGAAAAGCCATGTGGCAGCTCAAAGAATAAATGACATTTATTTAGGTTTTTCCTGGGGGAGATCCAAGAAGTTCCATGAAAAACTGTATCCTCTATTCCTCCAGTCTGTTAGACAGTAGACTGTTGCCTTTCCAGCAATTTCTTAAATATTTTGAGCTCCATCTCTCTCTGTAGGGCTGAAGAAGATGTCCTGTGGGTGTCATGCAACTGGGGGCAAGAGGAAATTCTGGAACCAGGACAGAGGAAAATCAAGTTGAGGAGGAGGCTGAGATGATGCCTACAACAGGACCAGACATGCTGTGAGGTTCACCAATTTCTCTCACTTTTTTGAATAGAAGTTTCACACATCATGAAAAGGCTTGGTTACAAATCCCATCTGTTCTCTCCCACCTTCATCCTCTCCCAGTCACACGTACCCCACATCACATCTAACCTTAGTCAATGAAAAAAAAATTTTAAATCTGCAATTAAACCATCTGTCTCATCTGAGATGCCTCCTGAAGAATGGATTAAATCATGCCCCTGGATACCTCTATTCCTCTCCATTTCTGGAGCACAACCAGCAGAACACAGAAGCCAAAGCCAGGGAGAAGCAGCACACTGAATATCAAGGGCAGACTGCTCCTGACAGATTGTTGTAGTAGCTCTTGAGTAGCCCTTACAACGCTTTCTTCACCTTTCTTTCTCAGTTGAGGTTAAAAATACCCACTACAAAACCAAAAATTATGAAAAGTAAAGGTTGTGGGCAAGAGGCATTAGAAGCAAAGAAATTTACACCTCCACAGTTAAAAAATAATCAGATGACGTGATAATGTTGGCTACAAAACCTCAGAGGACAAAGACCTGGTGAGAAATCCTGCACAGCTGTTTGCTTTATTTATAAAGAAAAGATGAGTTTCCTTTCAGGTGGAGCCATGTGAATGCCTGGTTCCAGTCTGCAGATGCAGAGAGACCTTCACATCATCACAGTCTAATCTCTAAAGCTCAGAGAAGATGCATCCATACAGACTGGCCTAGTAGCTTTTATACAGGCTTGTATCTTCTTAAGACTTTTTGAAAATTCAGTATTCTTCCTTCTGTGTTTTATAAATCAAACTGCATATATATATATATTTTTATATATATACTATTTTGCTATATTTCTCCCTAATTGAGTTAAACTCTTCGAAAGTGAGTTTTTTCTGATTATATTTCTTGCCTTCTGCTGATGGCTCCCAGAATTATCCCCGTTTCGAGGTCCTGGCTGAGGGCCAGCACCATGAATAATGATTCAGGCACTGGTTCATGCACCTTGACATTACACATGGCTGGATTTACTCAGAGATATTCCAACATATTCTGCAAGGAAAAATCCAGATCAAAGAAGGTTCAAGGTATTCATAGCAGCTAAATATAATTAGAAATCACTTGAATGTATTTTCCTGTGCTTTTCATATCTGTGTGGATTTATGTGGGATAGCAATCTGAATATGGCAGGGCAACACCAAGGATGAACAGGGTTTCAAATAATTTTATTTTCTATAATCACTGCCTTGAATAACTTCTACCTGTTGGCACAGGGAACACATTATCCCTAAAAACATTTTTAGTATGGTTCCTTGTCTTTCTTCTAGGACTTCAGAGCCTTTTTGTAGTGTGAGCCAAGAAAAACTGGTAAAGAAAGAGTTTATTTCACTAAGGAGTAATAGAATTACTAATTGGAAACAAAGAGGAGAGAATAAAATTGGAAAGGCAACTAATACCAAGAATCAGAGTGTATTTTGGAAGGATGGAACAGCCTTAACATAGAGCATAGCTGATATATGTCAAAGTTTGTAATAATTTTCCAGACTATATGTCACTAGACTAGCAAAAGTTCCAAAAATTTATTTAGTGCAAAGTCCACTAACTAAGCATTGAAAAGCTGCTGCTCTGAGCATCTGGACAAGAGCAAAATGTAAATCAAGATTGATTTCTGTTCTAATGCTGATGCAGTGGCATGACAATGAACAAGAATATGGAGATTGGAGTAACCTCCCAAGAATTTCAAGTGCTGGGATGGAAAAGGTCTGAATTGATTCTGAGCCTAAAAGGGCTATTCATCATGGCAAAAGAACATTCCTTTGAAATATGGAAATACAGAGACATTTATCAATAAGGAGAAGCAAAGACTAAAAGATCAAACTCTTTGCCTCCTGTTCCTCTTCCAAGGCAAAAGAAAAAAGTCAGGAGATGCTAAACCCCAAGGCACTTCCAGTGCAATGTGACCTCTTAGAAGTGAGGTTACACCTGAACAAAGTACCTGTCATCTCTATTAATGTGTGCTCATCACACAAATATCAGCTTTTTATCCAGATAGGAATTTAATCCAGGGTAGCTTTGAAGCTATGAACATGCCTCAGTAACAGTTTCATTGAAGGAGGGATAATATGGAAATAATAATCTGATTATCAGATCTGAGTGGTCTCCAGCTGGAGCTTCTGGGGACTCAGTGAAGATCAGGATAGCTTTGCTCTGGGAGCTGCACAAACACATCCTAACAGATGACAAACAAACAGTGCAAGGGGATGATTCAAGTCACAGATTAAACACCCGAATGTGATGCAAATAAAACCTGGTTCAAGACTTTGAAATAAACCCCACAATCACCTCCATTAAAGGATTTGGAGGAACCACTAGCCAATTCAGTAAACACGGCAAAATATTTGTGGAAAGCTATCAATTGGGCTTGACTTTTGCCATGATTGTTTCTTCCACTTCTGAAGTGAAGGAGAGAGGGAGAACATCCTTTGAGCTACAGAAATTTTGGAAAGAGACTGTGGATGGAGAGATCACTGTCTTTTGAGAACAGCACAGTTTTAATTTCAGTTCTGAGAGAAGCACAGAGATTCCACCTTTACCTCTCTTTCTCCTCTCCCCTCGTGTTTGTTTTTCAAGTGCCAGTGAGGAAAACTTGTCTGAGTCAAGGGATGGCAGTGACTCATGCATCAGCTGAGTGCACACCACCAATGTCAGAGCCACTGTGCACTTAATGTGGCTGCAGGGCAGGAAGACACAAATTCATTTCCCAGTGGAAAGCTCAAGCAAATTCTAATTCACCTGAGAAGAGCAAGCACAGTTCAAACACCCAAGTACTTCACCTCTGTGCACACAGGGGGGATTATTTCATTATAAAATCTTAGAATGGTTTGAGCTGGAAGGGAATTTAAAGATCCTTCCACTATCCCAAGTTGCTCCAAGCCCTGTCCCACCTGGCCTTGGACACTGCCAGGGATCCAGGGGCAGGCACGGCTTCTCTGGGCACCCTGTGCCAGGAATCACCACCCTCACAGGGAAGAATTTTTTCCAACTATCTAACCTAAATCTCTCCTCTTTTAGTTTAAAACTGCTCCCCCTTGGCTGCTGTGTGGGAGGGGAGGGCTGGTGAGCTGCTGGGGGCTGCCCCTGGGATGGGAAAGGGCTGCAGGCTGGGAAGGGCAGGGAAGGGGGGTCCGAGTATCACAGGTGGAAGTGGCAGCTCCTGCAGGTGTGTTCTTTTATCCTGTGACCTTTGCTGCTGACAGCTGAGAAAAGAAAACAGTGAAACAACAAAAGCTCTGCCCAGACACACACACACAGCTTCAGCACGTGCCCGCAGCTTGCGTTGCTTCTACCCACACACAATGAGATTTTTCTTAGGGCTGAAACCTGTTCCCATGTAGACCCAAAATGTGGCATTGCAGGCAATTGAATCTGCAGAAAGTGCTGATTCCTGCATACCCACAGTGCTAGAATCTTCCCATTTCCATGCTTCAGGAATTTAACAGGTCAGGAACTAGACAAACGTAACAAAGTTATTCCCACTGAGCAAACACTTAAAAAGCCCCAGAAAAAATAACAAAAAGGAGCTTTCTACAAATGTCTGAGCTGGAGCATTTAATAGCAGATCTCCTTTAAAAGACAGAGTTTTTCTAGATATTTTTTCTTTCTTTCCTGACTCCAGGGTGACAGCACTCACAGAGGTGCAGGCTGCAGGGCACAAAGCTGTGACCAGGTCCCACTGCTGCCCTCAAGGACCAGGGCCTGAGAAAGGCCAGAAGCATCATCTCTGTCTCTGAGCAAGGTGTTCCTGGATGGATAATCCAATAATTCCTGGATAGTCTCAGCAGAAAATGGGAAACCACTGTCCTGGGACAGGAAGGATTCCTCAGACTCTGTTATTCTGGACTGTTTCTGTTCCTCAGTATATACATGTTATTTTCAAGTCTCTTCACAGTAGGTAAAGGGGTGAAAATTGCTTTCAAAGATATAATAAGCAGTCTTGTTTCCCTAATAGCCTTTCTCTCTGCTCAGGCCACTACAATATTGCCACTGTGGCATAAAAATTCAACCCTTCTTTACAAGATGTTCATGCATCTTTTTAATGACCTCATTAACCAAATTGAGCAGGGATGGGAGGGCATGGTGGGTGTGTTCCTTCAAGTTATCTTCAACTCCTTCTGATCAGAAGAAAATGTACCTGCAGCTGGAATTAGAAGGAGATTACTGTGCACACGTGGAGCAGAGCAATCAGCCACATGTTCTGCTGTCCCTCCCAGCCCTCCCTCTGGTATTGACACTCACAAATGTCAAACTGTTATTTTTCCATGGCTCAGGAGGAATGTCTGGAATGTCTCTGGTTCAATATGCTCAGGCTCCTTTCCCTGCTCTCGCAGCCCTAACATCAGCCTGCCAATTAAGAATTATTAAAATTAACAATGATTGCTCCCTGCCTCAGCACCAGTGCCTGCTGCCACCCCACACCTGAGTTGCTGGGATGTTTTAGGAACACCTGGAGAACTGCATCCCTTCTTTCAGCTGGACAGTGAGGGGATTGTATTCTTTATTTATTTTTTAAAACCTTGAGGTATTTTTTAAAACCTTGAGCTGGGAGAGAGAGCTGCAGGGCCCCAAGGGTGTGAGCATCCTGTACCTTACAGAAACTCAGCCAGCCTTGGCAGACTCAGATCCTGAGCATCCTGAGCCAGCTGCTGAAGCTCTTCCATCTGGGAATGGGGCTCTGCCTCCATCACCTGTCACAACAACTCATCAGCACATGCTAAATGGGTCTCTCTTTCTTCCCCCTAAAGTACTTGGAGATTAGTAGCCAGATATTCATGTAAAGCTATCCAAGATTGTTTGATACATGGGATTAGTTTTGATATACTTTATTTCTTGGTTGTAAAATATTTGGGAAATGCCTTAGCTCCCGCAGATGGGATTTGCAAGCAGGAAATTGCTCCCAATGCGTGACACCAGTTGGGTATTTTTTATTCTGGCAATGAGACAGAGAGAACAGAGTTAGCTCTCAGTTAACTCAGGAGCTGCTCTGCTACCTGACACAGGTGCAAATTGCAAAAGTGACTGGTGATCTCTGAACCATGCCTGCAGCAGCTCTGATGGCTGGAATTGTATTTAGTATGTCTCAGTATGATATTTTGGGTCATATTTCATAATGTGAACTGATATGGTTTAACTGATTGTATCAGAACCGGGCCAGTCTGGACTGATGGAGGATCTGACCCAAATATACATGGTTTAATTCATCCTCAGCTGAAACTCCTTAGGACTCTGGAAAGATTCATTGGGATGTTTTCACTTGCATTGTGTGAAGTATGTGTCAATGTAGATAGGCCAGAGCTATTCATCAAAAAACCTAAATAAAACATCACTTCCCCACTGGAAAACAGAATTTCATCTCAACCACATGCACAGAAAAAATGTCAATTTCTGACAGGATTTTTCACCAGAAAACAAAAAAGTGCAGAGATGTTTGTCTGCTTTCATCAGCTCAGTTACTCTCAGGAGCTATGGTTCCAGGTTTCTTGTGATCTCCTGAGTATCCAGCCAAGCTACATCTTTCATGATGTCTCATTGCAATGCCCCAGGAATAGGCACGCCTCAGATCTAGATCTTTCAAGCTTTTATTTCTATTACGGTGATGTGTGAAAGTGCCAGTGCTGCCCCCCTGAGATAGTGAAAATGTCAAAAAAGACAAGAGGCAGAAAAGTGAATATATGACAAACAGCAAGATGAAAGGGAGAAGCAGAGCAACAGCCAGAGCAAAGAGTTTGCAAACTTACTTCAATCACATGTAGGCACAAGCTCACTGTTGTGAATCACAGAAACATATTTAATAGAAATAGCAAAGCACATCTGCTGTCCCTTCTCTCCCATCTCTGTCCTCTGCCTCGTGGGGATTTTTCTGTAGGAATTTTAGCAGAGCTTTCTCTCTGGAGTTTCAAAGGAAGATGAAGAGCAGTCAGCAAATAAGGATCTTTGTGAAGGAAGCCTCTTCATTACTGGATGGCTCGTGGTTAGCAACTACAATCTGTAGGCAGCCAGAAAAGGATGGAAAAGCTGTCAAAAATAATTTGGAAAGAAATTAAAAATTGTATGGAGGAGGCAGAGAGTTTGTATGGTAATGTGTATGAAAGGAGCAAGCAAAGCAAACTCCCACCTTCCACTGACCTGGATCTGGGGTCCTGTGCAGGAGCTGCTTCTCCTGGGAATGCAGGCTCCTGTCAGGTTGCTTCAGCCCTGCTGGACATGGGGACGTGGAGTGAGCATGGACATGGAATGTGGAGCAGTGCTGCAGTGCTGTGCTGAGCTGTGCTGTGTCCCTGCACTCCCAGGGCTCTGCAGCTGAGCTGCCTTGGCACCCAGACCCTGGCTGTGCAAGGGATGGTCCCCAGTGAGCAGTGGGGAGAAGTGTGTGGAGCAAGGGAAGAGGAAAAGTGCACAGCTGGGTGAGACTGATCTGATCAGAGATTAAAGGCACCTGATCACAGCCTTGCACATTCACTGCGTGTCTGAATTTCCATCCCAGCCACCAGAGATGGACGACACAATTTAGCAGCTGAACCAAGATTCTGATGTGATTTAAGAGCCCCCAGTGCATGATATGTGGTGTTCACCACCTGCTTTAGAAGGGCACAGCTCTCCCATACATCCTAGATCATATTTATTAGTCTGCACAGATGTCTCACATGTGCTGGGATCTCAGGTCACACCAGGCAACACTTCTGAACCAGAACCAAGCCTGCAGGACTTTCTCTGAGCCAGACCCTACCTGTATTGACTAACCAAAGGTGAACTCATCTCTTGGGCTTTGTGAACATCAGAGGCTCAGGTACTTTCTAAACATCCATCAATAAATACTACAATTCTACAGTCTGAAGGTTTAGGTGTACAAAAAGCAAGTTCCAGCTCTGCAGAAATACAAAAGTTGGGGAAGAATTAGAGTGGAAAAGGGCAATTCACTTCTAATGAATTTGTGGGCAGGGCTAGTTGAAAGATAGTTCCTTGCCTTGGGTACCCAACCAATGCTTTAGGACATTTCCAGCAAGAATTAATAGAAATATTTCACACATAGGCAGCCCTTGTGATTAAGCACAGCAATAATTCTGGAGGTGTCAGGGCCATTTGTCACATGAAGAGGGACATGTAAATGTATCTAACCATGACAAGTGTGAACACGTGATGGTGTTTTGGGTAGGGTTTTTTGGTTGATGGTGGTTTGGTGGTTTGGTTTGGGGTTTGTTTGTTTTGTTTGGGGGGGGTTTGACAAGATTTTGGGGTTTTTTTTATTCCTTTTGGCTTTGTTTTTAATACCTTATAACTAAGTTTTTTCCACTTACATATTTGCAAGGGCTTTATAAAAAGGAATTATTTATTTCCATAAGCTCAGTAGCAGTGAATATGTAGGGCCTAATTCCAAAGCCCATTTCACTCAGTAATTCTGTCCATTACCTTTTCAGCATCAGGAGCAGACAGTGAGCAAAATTCCTGAGTGCAGTGTCAGAAGGACAAACATCTCCAATTCCTCATGGTTTGCATTAGAGTTCCCAAATTCATCACTTTTTAGAATTCCTTCAATTACCTCTTCAGACATTGTTTGTTAGGAAAAAGCCCAACCCTGGTTTTCAGTGACATCTTTGGTGTCATAGGGAGATCTGTGTTAGAAAATGAAGTGCTGATAATTCCACAAAGCCATTTCCTTTAACACATCCTCCCAACTCCTCCTACCCACTCCATGTGTCTGCTTCATCCATCTGTTTCATCTCATGAAATTCATGGATCATGAGCTCCCTGGAGCAAGTCCAATTTTCTCTGCCTCTGTAGTTCAACATTCACATTTCCCTGTCCTGCAGACAGGCATAAATATTGCGTGGTGAGCAGTTTGCCTTGTTTCCAATTTCAGCATGTCATATCCTGAAAACTCTCTGTTGTTCGGAGCGGCTCGTGGGTTTATTTATCAATTAATACATGGCATTATGATCTCTGAATCCCCCACTGGGTGTATTCTCGACTCACACTTTTATTGCTGGGCTGTTTCTGTGTAAATACTGAGCTGTTCAATAATCCATCAGTAAAACTGCATCTGTGTGACAGCGAGGGCCCAGCTACAGCACCTGCATCCAGAGGGGTGAAGGGTTTTGCACTGCTGGGGCCCCTCAGCCTCAATCTTCAAATGCATCTTTGTGCTCAGCAGCTGCTGCAGGGACATTCCCTCCTGCTGAGGTGGCAGCACTGTTGATTTTTGCCTTTGTAACCTTGCCCTTCAGTTCAAAATCCATCATTTTGAGGTAATCACTCTGGTACATGAGAGTATTCATAGAAAGCAAACAAAATATGGCAAACACACATATTCTTTTCCATTAAAAATGGGAGCAAATGTAAGTGGGAGGCATTGGCCCAGCCTGGCCAAGGGTGTTACAATCTGCAATAATTAAAAGCATTCCTTGACCTTTGTGGAAGAAAAGTACCAGTCATTCCTACTGATTTTACAAGCATGGAAGTCTTGGTCTAAAGTGCAATTTTAATTTAAAGAGGCTCCCCCCATTGCAAACAGCCTTGGTAGTGGTGGGAGGATGTGTGCAAGAACTTCAGTAATAAATTTCTCAGGCTTTTACCCTGGAATTTTCTTTCTCTTGTTTTGTTGGAGTCACTGCCAGGGTGTACACCCACTGACAGAGCAGGGCAGAGTCAGCTGAAAAACATGAACATGGAGATTTTGATCTGTGACTCTACTTTAAAAGAAAATCAGAGAATGTATTTAGCTTGCATATGGGTATAGTGAACTGAAGCTATCATGGTTTCTTCTGAATTTTTTTGGACTGTATTATTTCCAGCAGTATTTCTGTTTGTGTATTCCTTCCTTTGTGTTAAGAAAGCGACCCCACAAGCTCACATTTTGCTAATCCAATCAATTGGACAAGACAATCACTGTGCTTTGCAGCTGGTGGAAGTGCACAGACAAGCACCCTCCTCCCTCCTGACAATTCATAACTCACCACAGCTCACACTGGGTTCCAACTGAAGGAGCTGCAAAGCTCATCCCAGGCTCTCACTTCCTCACTCCCACAAAAATTAAGGCGAAATCAGGAAGGATTTTGCAAGCACATGGGTTGCTCCAGCTGTGATGACCTGATCCAGGTAAAAAATACTGAAAGTTACCAAGCAAAGATCAAAAGAACCTCCAGAGGTCTTGCTGTTCAATATCCAGCGTCTCACTGGGAGAACAGGACCCATGCAGGGAACGTGCTGTCACTCCATCCTGCTCTTTGTCTTTCTGCATTAATCTGTAACTATCTCTTCTACTGGATCTTCACCTATTTCCATGTATATAAATCACATTCACTGCAATAAATAAAGGAAAACATCTTGGGGCATCTGGTCTTTTTGTTATTATCATCGGTGAAAATCTGTGACTCAAGAACATTTACTTTGCCAGGAGTTCAATTAAAACTGAACAGGGAGTTCTGATGTGAGCAAATGCTTACACAAATGAGAAATCCACCATGAACTACACAAATGTGATGCATGTCAAACAGCAGTCAATAGAAACCTAAGCACAAGAAAATAAACCCAGTGAAATGTAAATATATAGAAAAGAAAATAAACAGGTCTTTTTTTAGACCTCGAGCCTGAAGACCATATTCTCATAGCAAATTGCTGTTAACATTGGAAATAAGGTCATGATCTACTTGATTCCCTATCAGTTACCACATATGAGTAAATAAAATTAATCTTAGCTGTTTATTTTATCCCTCTGCAAGTTTTCAATCATCTCTTTCCAGGACATGTTGCATTCTAGCCTAAGACTATAAGGTGAACCCAAAAAGAGAAAAAAGGAATTTTTTATGTGGACTCCTTTATACTATTAACACAGAGACTGGGGAAAGCAGAAACCTGAGGAAAACATCCTGGCAAGTAATTTATAGTTGTCTGGTTCAACCATGGAGTGAGAGCTACTAGATTAAACACCTACACACTTCTTCCTTCCCTTGGTCCTGGAAAACAGACTCAGAGCAAGCAATCAGGAAAAAAACCAGAGCTTTGGAAGATAACTGCAGAAGAGAAGGAGTTTGAATATACCAAGACAATCATGGGAAGTGCAAATCACAGATTAAACTACTGCTAAAGGAGACTTCTTGGAAGTGCATGGTCCCGAGATAGGATTGTGATTATCAGTTTGAACATCCAAGAAAATCTGGCAGTGTAAATAAATAATTTACAGACTGCAGAAGAGTCCCTGGCCATCACTGAAACCTCTTCCTCATAAGAGCAATTATCTCATGGTGTTCCAAGCACAGGACATTTAGTCTTCAAAGCTGCAAAGGCACCAGAGGAGATGAATAGAAATAATAAAATCATAGAATCAAGAAATTGTTTGGGTTGGAAGTTAAAAACCTGTAGAGCTTACCTAATCCAACTCTGCTGCAATGAGCAGGGACACCTAACATCTAACCTAAATCTCTTCTCTTTTAGTTTAAAATCATCCCCCTTGTCCTATCACTATCTGTCTGTGTAAAAAAGTCATTCTCCCATTTTTTTATATCCCCTTTTAGGTGCTGGAAGGCTGCAATAAGATGTCTCTGGGGCCTTCCCTTCTCCAGGCTGAAAAACCCTGACTGTCTCCATCTGTCCTCACAGGATCCTCACAGAGACCTCTCCCCAGAGAGGGGGAGGGATTTATATTCAGCCACATAAAATTCCCCCCTCACCCTGCAATTTACAGCCCAGTCCTCTGCTCTGAACACTGACCTTTTATTTACACCCATTGGCCCAATTTACTGCCTGAACCATGAATGTGTGTGCCAGCAGCACCAGGAATCAGCATTTCTGTGTGGGGCTCTGCTCCATTTATCTCTTGGCCAAGCTGCTGAGGAGAAGGGGATCCAAAGCCTCTCCCCTGCTGCTCTTCAGCTGCTCCATGAAGTGTGTAGCACACTCGTGCACCTCAGGACAGAAAGTCCTGGGGGAGCAGGGGAGTGCAGGATGCCTGCAGATAATGACAAAAAGTACACAGCTTTGGATTATGAAAATGTTCCCATGCTAGTGCTAAATGCAGGGTTTCTGCTCTTCTCTAGGCTGGAGATCTGGCAGGAACTCATCTGCAGAGGCCAAGTGAGGTTGGAAAGTTGCCAGGGGTATGGAAATTGAGCTCATAATGAACTGAGGACCATGAAAGATCCCAGATCATGGAACGGAGAAATAGGATTTAAAAGTTTGGAGAAAGTTTGTGAGAAGATTATATAGGTTGGGCTTATTGAGGCAGTGTAAAGGAGCACAGAGTGTGGCAAGATGAAATAAAGATGATAATAATGTTGTGACAAGTCATTTTGTATGGCCTCTCGTGTCATCCAACCCAAATCACGTCCAACAGCAAAAACATAAATTGAGTGAGAGGAAAATCCCTCTGCAGATCTCTGCTAACAGACTGCATCACTGATTCCTTTCTCAGCAGGTTATTAAGAGCAGATCAGACAAGTCAGCTGCTCCTTCCACATCATTTTTTGGGAGGGAATATGGCCCATTCTCGGGGCTGGGGATTCATCTGCCCTCAGATTAATCACTCCAGGCTTTCTTTATAGTCAGTGGAGAGAGGTTGACACGTCAGGCAGTGAGCATTATCCACGTGAAAGGCTGGCAGCAGGGCTCCCTGGGGCCACTTTCCCACTCCCTTCAGCTGCAGGAGCAATGAGGAGATCCACCTGTAGACCCACCTTTTGGCACTTAAATTGGAGCAGATGCCTCCCACCCAGCACGCCTGCTACCCTTCCCTTACCTTCATTTGAAAACTACATATGTATTTGGCATCAAATGGATGCATTACTGAAATGACCATGGTCTGCATACAGGTACAAATGTATTTGTACACACATGAGCAGAGATTACTGCTCTGCTAAATGGGGATTTGCAATAACTTAGGTGTCTAATTGATAGAATTTTACATAAAAAGTCTTCCCTTACCTTCCTGCTCAACAGATTGATCTTTTATCCTCTTATTCCCTGATTTATGACCCTGCCAACTGCAGCAGAGAGCCCTGTCCCACTTCTGGTGCCACTTTAGCCTCCACAGCATGCATCCTTTCCAGCCCTCCCCAAATCCCATCATTCTGGCAAGAATTAAACTCATTAGTGGATCATTTGCTTCATAAAACATTTGGTTGAAAAGCAAGATGAATCTGGGGAATCCTGGTGGAATTATACACATCTCAATGAAGGTTAACATTTCAATGAGGATGTTATGCTTTTTTTTGAGTTTCATTTACATTAATTTAATTTTTTTCCCCCTTCTCTGATTCTTTTGTACAAATCAAAGTATGCACATGGAACACAGATAAGAACTCACCTCATTCCATTTATATATGAATTTCTCACTTTAGGTTCTCTTTTTAGTTAATGAAAAGAGGCTAGGAAAAATTGTGCCCGCTTTACCTCTGACATTTTTATTATCTCTATATCCTCTCTCTGTGTAAGGGTCTATTTCCCAAATCAAGTGTCAGGGCTTATTTCCCAAATCAGAAACACAGAATGGTTTGGGTTGGAAGGGACCTTAAAGATCATTCATTCCAACCCCTTGCCATGGGCAGAGACACCTTCCACCAGACCAGGTTGCTCAGAGGTTCCTACACATTAGAGGCATTTCTGTGTTTTTTGAGCAAATCAGCAGGAAAACAGAAAGAAATTTTTGTGCTTGGATAAAGCCATGTTGTGAGCTGAACTCTACCCCAGCCAAAACCAGGACAGGATTCTTTGAGATTCCCTTCCTGCACATGTTCTAAAATTGGAGGACCACTGCTGAACAATCTATCTGTTGATTTTTCAGCTGAAGTTCAATTCTTGAATTTTTGCATTTGTATAATTGATTGTAAAACTTTGTAATTCATGCTAAGTTGGTTATTTAAAGGTGTCATCCAATCAGAGAATAAAAAAAAAAAAAGAGTGCATTGCATTTAACTAGCTAAGATAGAGCAAATTACAATCAAATATACAATTAATATATGAGTAAACCTCATGCAAGCTGAAATAAGATGTACATATTTAAGGCATGATAATTAACCACTGGAACAAATTACTGAGGCTCATGGTAAATTCTTTTTCATTTGGGAGTTTCTAAATTAAGACTAAATGTCTTTCCAAAAAGATATGTTCAGTTTGCAGTCATTAGGTGAGAAGCAAAATTATTGATGAAATTTCATATTCACTGTATTTCAGAAAGCCCAATTAAATGTTCATTGCAATCTTCCCGTCTTAATAAGGATTAGTTTATTTGTATGTCCCTTTTCAATAACAATGAAAATAACCATGAATATCATTAAAGTGTTAATATTTTAATATATTATGCACTGATCTGGTCAAATTACCATTCTACTGTTCACATGCACCTGTTCACATACACAGCCTAAAATTACTGGAAGGAAATATTCAATTAAGGTTATTTTTATATAGTCAAAAAGAAATTGAAATTTCTTCTTTCAAAGTATTTTGAGATCATTTTCATACCAATTTCAACATAAAATAGCAAAATTTCAGTTGAAGTGGATATTCCATGTTCATTTTCTATGACAAAGCTTCCAATTCATTGAACCACACAATGATAATTATAAAATTGATAATACACAGAATTCTGAGCATTTGGGAACCTGACCTTGGCTATAATTAAGGCATTTATACTTAGTTGAGCTACATATTCCTATCAGGTATTGATGTCATATTGATTTTTACTTTACATACCAACTTTAAAGGAATAGAAACTAGATTTTGGTCTTATTTTGCCTTATCCCTTTCTCAGCTGTTGAGCTATTAAAGAACATGACAAGATAATAAGTAAGAGAACTAAAAGATTGCAAATACAATGAAACAGTGAAGGAACAAGATGGCAGAGAGTAAAGATTGACAAAAGGGGTAGAGGAAGAGTGTGGGAAGCATAAATGTTCCACAAAAGCAGCAATAATGTGGCAAAGCTCTGTGGAGGTAAGGAGGAGATAAAGTTTCACAAGAGAGGTTATAACTTTCCACTGGACACCCTGGGATAGCCAGGGCTATGAGGAGAGAGGAACAGTGAGAGGCAAATTCCTACAGAAATCAAAAATTTGGCTTCATATAATAAATAACTCATCTCTTTTAGGATAATTCCTTCAAGCCACAGTTCTTTGCAACCAAGCCAAGTTTATCCTTGATTTCCAGCTGTGGTTAGATGAGCCAGGCTGGTTGTCAGGTGCCCACCAAAGCCACTCCAGCACTCCTCTCCTCACCTGGAAAAGGGAGGAAAAAATATACCTAAAGCCTTGGAAAGGGCAGGGAGAGATCACCCACCAGTTACTGTCACGGGAAAAACAGACACTACTGGGGGACATCAATTTATTATCATTCAAATCAGAGCGGGGTAAGGAGAAATTAAAATCTTGAAAACACTTTTTTCCTGTCCTTCTCTTCTTCATGGGCTCAAATCCACTCCCAAATTCCCGACTTCCTTGCCTCTGGTGGCACAGGGGGACAGGGAACAGGGATTGTGGGCAATCCATCAGAGATTGTCTCTGCCACTTCTTCCTCCTCAGGAGAGATTTCCTCTCTCTTCACTTGCTCCAGCATGGAGTCTCTCACATGGGAGACAATCCTTCATCCTTCAGGGGGAATCCTTCAGGAATCCTTCAGGAACAGGCTGCCCCAGCATGGGGGGTCACAGGTCCTGGCAGCAAAGCTGCTCCAGCGTGGGGTTTCCATGGGGTCACAGCCTCCTTTGGGCATCCCTCTGCTCTGGTGTGGGGACATCCAGGTGGGTCTGTGTCACCCTGGGCTGCAGGGGGATTTCACCCCAGAGCCTGGAGCAGCTCCTGGCCTCCTTCTGCACCCACCTGGGCTGCAGAGCTCTTCCTCCCACATATTCTCATCCCTCTCTCCAGCTGGTGGAGGCTTTCCCCTTGTTACACACAGGACCCCAGAGGCACCATCACCATCACTCGGCCTTGGCCAGGAACAGGCCTGTCCCAGAGCCAGCTGGCACTGGCTCCATGGACATGGGGGAAATACCCAGCAGATTCTGACAGGAGCCATCCCTGCATCCTCCCTACCAAAATCTGGAAACCCAACAAACACTCTTGGCTGCCTCAAACACTCAGCAGTGTTTGAGTTTCCACCACGCAGACACCAATTAGTGAGCTGCCACATTGGGCTTAAAATGACATGGCTTGCTTGTGATACAATTTTACTTGATAGGGGGGAGAAAAAAAATTTAATTCCACTGTTTAGTTCTGCCCAGAACAAACAGATGTAGGAGCACTCCCAGAGCATATGGGTTAAATTAGTGCCTGCTGTGTCCTAGCACCAGCATTCTTCTGATTTAGTGACACTTGTTTTAAACAGTTGGAAGAGGATCCAGGCAGCTCTGGAGGTGGTTTTCAGCTGGATTCATCCTTAAACAGCAGCCTAATAAAATTCCAGTTTTATATTCAGTCTGCGCTGAGCTGCCACCAACTTTGGGTCACCAGAGGAGGCATTCCCTGAGATGAATTGTGCAAGTCACATAATAGCTGCACAATGTCCTTTTGATGATAAAATACTAAGCAGAGCTGACATTTAAATTAGCATCCCTGCATGTTTTCCAGCTAGATAATGATATGGGTAAGACAGCCAACACCTGTGGCACCGGGAGGGCTCCAGTTCCCAGGGAGCCATGGCCAAACGTTTGTCTTCATCCCAAACCATTTATTTGATTGAAAATAGGCTCAGACAGTCAGAACCTGGCTGTCCTGGAAGGTGTTTTGGGTTAACAAGCCTGGGTTTAATTCTTTGAGGCTCATCCCTCCTGGGACTCAGTTGGCTTCACAGAGCTGAGGTCTTTGCTTGGCACTAAAGCCTGGGGAGAAGAGGGATGAAAAGAGGAGTGAGCGAATGCATAGATAAGCAAAACCACAAAATCTCTTTGCTTCTAGAGAATGGGAGAATAACTAAAAGGACTAAAGGACTGAAATAACTAAAAGGTCATTACAAGGACACAGAGCACTAATTTCTCAGCATTGACTTTTAGCAGCTCCCCTTCCCCTCTGCACCAACATCAGCTCCAGGGTCTATTCAACAGCTGAAAGGCAGGGTGGTTTTATGCTAGAAGTGGTAAAATCAATGCTGTTACCCAGCATTTTCGGATGGATTTCAGCTCATCAGTGAGGAAGTGGCTGTGTCTAATTAGAGAGACAGGTCCTGCACAACCCCAGGGCCTGCCCCTGCCCTTCCAAGCACTGTGGGTGGATTTCCTCCCACAAGGTGAGGCACCAGGCAGGGTTGTGGAGCTTCACACTGCATCACTTTAACTGTTGTGAGGTGCAGGAGCTGTCTCCCCTTCTTTCAGCACAGTGGGGCTCATAAATGTTATTGGGTATCAAGAGGGACTAAATGAATGGGCACAACTCAGCCAAGCTCCCCCTGCTCCAGCATCTATCCTGAAACAGGAGCCTGACCCTTCACCACTGCCTGATCTGAGTTGGAGCACATTGAGGATATTTATGGCCCAGTGGCTTTAACCCTCATCAGACACTAAACCAAGAATACCCACACAGAGAATTTCACTTTTCAGCCCCCACTGACTGTAAATCAGCTTGCTCAGTGAGTCAGGAAATCTCCCAGAGATTGTTTCTGGCTGCAGGAATCACCTTGCACAACCCTTCCCCATAAACAAGGGGTGCCATTTGGAGAGGATCCTTTCAGGGCCATCCTCAGGCAAGCAAAAAGGATTTTTTTTTGTTTTATTTTAATTTGAACCTACCCTTTGTATCTTTCTGGCTGCCTTCTCACTGATCCTGACCTGCAGCAAACCCCTGAAGATGAAAACCTGCTTAGCCTTTTTCTGCAACAGGCAGGGAGATGGCAACAGCTATCCAGTATAAGAGAAAAGGCAGAGTTCAGGCAACTCAAAACAAGGATGAAAAGTGGAAAATTCTGTAACCAGTGAGTTCGACCTGGCACTGGGGAAAGCACACGAACATCAAAGTCAGATGGGTCAAAGCACTCAGCTCTGAGTCAATTATCATATTTTCTTAGGTACAAATCACACTTCAGACAGCCTAATTCCCTCCAAAAGTAATGGCACTTGAAAGGGTGTCCTGGAATAACCCTGCCCAGGAGGAGGCAGGCAGAGGGTTTAGTTCTGGGGAGCTGTCACCCACTGCTGGGTGAGCACTCAGCCCCTGCTGCTGCTGAATCAGGCATTTCATTTGGGCAGAGCAGACATGCAAAAATATGTGAATTTCTTTACAGCAGCACAGTGTTTGAAAATCATTATGCTGATTTAGCATCCTGACCCTAAGCTGCTCCACGGCAGATTTAGTAAATATAGCCAAACTAAAAGAAGGCTGTAATAAACCATTAAGTGCAAATCAAATAGCTTGGTTAATCACTGTGTAACTGCAGTTTTATACAGCTGTCTGCTTTCCTGAATTGCACTGGGATAAATCTGCAGTGGCAGATTTGACCCTTTACTTCTGTGCTTCAGATCCCTGCTCGTAAAAAAAAGCAGGATAATATTTTCCCCCAAGGCACAGGGCTGTTGCAAAGATACCCAAATTTAAAATGGTGATTCTCACTTATTAATTTGATAATACGCTACTCAAAACCAGAAGAATGCAAAGAGCTAACAAAGAAAAGGCAAACTAAAACAAAACAAAAGCAAGAAAGAAACTAACCCCACAAGAAACTAACCTCAAGTCAGGCTTCAAGAAATGCTGCTGTTGAGCTTGGGCTGAATGTGCGTGGAAGTGAGGGCCAAAGCATGACATCTTATTTTAATTAAATGAAAGCAATCAGTTCTCTCTGCTCAGGAGAGATAATGGAGAGCTGTACAGCTTGCTGTGGGATGTTAATCCTAAATAAAAAGCTGCTGTAGGATACAGCCCTGTGCCTGGAATTGCATTAACACAGCAAAGAGGAGTCTGGATCAACCCTGGTCTTTACCCAGGATGCTTCTAGGATTTGTTTCATCAAGATTTGATGCTGCAAATGTAAGAAGTGAAGAACAGGTCCCTCTTCTTTTTGTATTTCAGGTTTGATGTCATGGTAGAAGTTTCCAGAAAAGGCAGACAGAGCTGGAAGGTACTGGTAGGGAAGGAGCAGGAGAAATGGGGAGTATGTAAAGGGAGCAGGGATTATTCTTCCAAAACTTCTCAGGAGAATGATCTCAATAAAGTATTTCTGTGAGTAATTTCTTGCATTGAAAGCTGGAGCTAAGTCATGGACTGTGCTGGTGATACAAAGCTGGAGAGCAGCATGAATGCAAAGAGCACTGGAAAATCACAGAGGAATAAACACATGCCTTTGGAGCTTGTTAAAACAATAAAAAAAGGATTACGCTGTGTAGCACAAAATGATCTCATGCATTTGGGGATGAAAAATGGGGATTTCTGTTCTAGGGTGTTTAAAAAGGTGTGAGTCACTCCTGGACTGAGACACCAGCCAGATGCAGCCATGGAAGAGGCAAAGGTGACCCTAAGCTACATCACCTTCAGGGACCACTGAACACTCACCTGGTGCTCCTGGGACAAGCCAGGTCATGTGTGCTGAAGAAAGAGGAAATCCAACAGTCAAAGGGGCAGAAAATTTATTCCTGGAATTGATAGGATATTCTAGTTAATGCAAGGAAAAAAAAAAACATTAAAATAAAATAGTTGACCACTGATTTTGTTTACTCTAGAAAAATGAAGTCTGAAAAGGATGAAATTGCAAAGCTGTCCTTGGGGATAAACACCAGGGAAGAGAAAAGAACTGCTTAAGTCAAAGGACAGACCTAGCAAAAGAGAAAGTAGGTGTAAGCTGCTCAGAAATAAATAAATCCAGTCTAAAAATCAAAGGGGAAGGTTTCTTTCAGCCAGAGCACTGAGGTGCAGAAGCAGCACTGAGCCAAAGAGGGAGGAAAACCCAGCTACTTTTAACATAGAGCTTCATGGATAAAAAAGTGGATCAGAGAGGACAAACACTTTTACAGGGTGAGGAAAGGGGGATGGAAAGAGAAGGATGTTGGGGTACTTTCAGCACTCAGAAGACAGTTAAAATATAAATACTCTCCTCCTTAAATAAATAGCTGAGCACTTTGTAAACAAAACTCAAATAATCTTACTGGCAAAAACGAAGAAATGGATGTCAGCTAAAACAGATTTGTTAAAAAGAAATCATGTAAAGAAATATAATCTCTCTCTCTCTGACAGGATAAAGGCCAGTGGAGAGAAGAGCAGCAAGAAATGCCTCTTTTACTTAAGGCTTTTGGTAATACCTCGTATGATGTCCACATAAACAAGTGACAGAAGCCAACTCAGCAAGAAAAAACCATAGAATTGGTGCAAAACTGGTGGAATAATCAGACACAGAGAGTTGTCAGAACTTTGCTATTAAAGTGATGTATTGAGTAGTTTGTCACAGTGTTTGCAGTGGGTCTTGCACTCTTCAGTGTTTTCATCAGTGAATTCCTGTTCTATTTTGTTGCTACTACAAGACAGAAAAAGCTGCTTTGTCAGATGAACAAGTGTGAGAAAAATTGGTGTGAACAAGTGCAAAATAATAACCCTCAGGAAAAATCAAGTTAGAGAGAGAGAGGATGGGATCTAACTGCTTAAACCATTTCTCCTCAACACAGTACCTGGGAATCTTTGCAGATCCAACCAGGATCAAGTTAAATACGCTGGTGCTGCTAAAAACTTCAAACATTCCATATAGATCCATGTGAGACACAAATTCCTTGGCTCTTAACTACTGGACGTGCCTTGATTCTCTATATTTGAGTGGCACACATGAAGGTGTAGACTATATGTAGACAAGTAGAACTGAAGAACACAGAGAGGTTTACAGGTCATGTCCCCTGGAAGAAAAGTTGACAAATGTGGAGAGAAGGAGAGAGAGAGATGGCAAACAGACTCTGCTGCAAGGAGAATAATCTATTCTGACAAAATCCTCTGACAGGGGAGTGAGAATGAATCTTGAATTATATCAAAAATTACAGGCTAGGTGTTTATGATAAATAATCTAATGAATGGTGAAGCATTTGAATTCATTATCTGTATGTTCTGCCTTCTGCATCAGAGATATTTGAAGATAGGCCAGGAAGGAAGAACATGAGTGGTGATCCTGGTGAAAGATTGTGTGGCAATAGGAACAGCTACTCAAATTCCTCTTTTTCTCTGTTTTGCAGGTTCTGGTAAAATGGTCTGTGCAATAAAATTTCTTGAGAATACAGGCAACAAGGTTTGAGGTCCAAAGTTCACTTTGATACACAGGTGTCATTCAGGCATTGCCCTTATGTGTGTTGCCCTGAACTCCTGTGGTCTCTTTTATTCTTGCAGGGGTTTGCAACTGGAGTTCTGAAAGCTCAGGTGTGAAGGTTTTATGTCTTTTGGCAGGATTAATAAAAACCAGTTATTCTTCAGCACAGAGTTGTCAAAATTATGCATCAGAAGGAAGTAATGTTCAAAGGGTTATGGTATAACAGAAAAATAATTAGTATATCTCTTGGCTTATCAAATCTGCACTAAAAAACATTTGGACTGTTTAGGACCAGGAGGATGTTTATTTCTTAGGCAAAACTTTGTTTCCAGGTCAAAGGGAGCTTCTGAACACTGAGCCAAACAAGAAATTTTGGGTTTGAGTTTGGTTTTTTCCCTCCCAAAAAAAACTCAGCTGTCTTATGAATGAAAATACACAGATAAATGAGTGGCCATGCATAATTTATAACATTTGCTTTAACACTGATGAATCCCAGGCTCATTTTTCCCTCCCTCTGACTGCATGCTGATTATGTGACCTTTCTCACATGAACAGAGTGTGGCAGCTCGTGAGCTGCTGCAGAGGAGTTGGTGCAGCCTCGTAGCTGTGCCTCACCACCCCACTAATCACATCAGAGGTTCACTCTGAGCAGTTCTGGGCACCAGCCCTCCCATGACTGCAGGGCTGGTTTTGCAATAATCCAGTGCATCTCTGACTATCAAACTTTCAGAGAGGTGACAGATGCCAGCTCCAGCTCCCTGCTGTCTCCAAGTCCTTACCAGCAGGAGAAAGGTGATGTCTTTTCAGAGCCTGCCATGGGAGAGGAAGGATTTGGAGCATCTTCTACCTATTTATCTAATTCTCTTTCATCACCTCCCCCTCTGAATGCAATTCTTTGGTATAATCTAAGCAAGGGAACTGAAACAAACAGCTTTCACAGCATGACTATAATCTATTTAAGTCATTTTAAAGCCAGCAGATGTTTTACAGCCTAAGATTTTCAGTGCTGTCTCTTTACAGACTTCTGCTACTCTGCAGGTGGCTCAAACTAGGCCAGTGACTGCAGACAATTAAAACTTAGAACCTTTCATTAGCAGTCACCAGGTCTCCAGGTCACTGTGATGCTTAAATGCACCTTCTGTCACAATTCACTTGGGGCAGGTCAGGCTGTGATGGGCCAGCTCAAAGCCATCAGAGCCAGTCAGCCATGACCTGCTGCCTGTGGTCACAAGGACACAGAAATAAACTCCCTGGTCCCTTCTGTGACCTGAGTCTGGAAAAACTTAGCAAAGCCCGTCCTCTGTACCAGATTTGAGAGGTGCTCCAGAAATTTGCTTCTCTTCAGTGCCTACTCAGACCCACCTGTGAGTTTTACACTGTGATGCTGCACTGGCAGCGTTTTGGGCACAGAATCCTCCTCATTTCACAGGTCTCACATCCATTCACACTGCCTTCCTACCACTTCCCCTCTTGTAAGCTGCAATACCAATTTTCAGGGCCACTCCTGGCATTTTATGATACATTGGCCCCCCTTAAATGGAAATTCTCAGGCTCAATGAAAGATCACTTGCTAAAGGCATGCATGAGGCTCAGGTCAAGCATTACTGAAGGAAGAATTGATTTCCTGATGTAGTGGCCTCTGGCTTTAGGAATTTTAACAGGGCCAGGGACATGCCACGAGTCAGATGCAAATAAGAACTCAGCCAGATCAATGGCATCACACAATGATCTGCAAATCAGTTCCTGGAGTATAAGAACATAGAAAACAATGATTAAATTTAACAAAGGGTTCAAAATGTATAGATAGAGCAGCATAAGTCTGGTTTAAATGTTACTGGCTTCAGTATGCTGCCCACATGCAGAAAACACCAAAGCAAACCATTTTATTTGCCATGCCATATTTAATGTAAACACCAGATACTACTTGTTTCAATATTTCATTGTACTCTGCAGCTGTCTGAATCCGTAATTTTGTGTTCTAAACCAAATGAGCAGAATTTATGAGTAGGTTTTTAGTAATGATCTGCCAAATGTGAAATGATTGAGCTGGTTGTTTAAATGGAAAAGGAGTGACCCTTTTCTCTGTGCTTTAACTCACCCTGCTGTGCTGCCTTCTGATGGAGGGCTGGAGCATGGAACAGCAATGCTGTCTGGAATTTCTCCCCCAGGCTCCCCCCTGGTATTTAGATTTCAGCTCCTTGATTTTAAAAGGTCACTTAGCAAAAAGAGAATGCCACATTATTCATTCCTCCCCACCTCCCTGGCTCATACTGTCGCTCCAGTTTTTGTGGAGATACGAAGAAATTAGCAGCCAGTGCTTGTTTAAAAACAGTGCCTGAACCTGAAGAACTACTGACTCTTGTTTTTTAGTCACTGTGCTCTTGTGCTGTGTTAGAGGGAGATCTTTCCTAAAATGCAGCTATTATCACCCCAGCCCTCCCATCTCCTTCCCAAGCATCTTCTGCACACTTGCACCGAACTCTGTGTGCCACAGCTCTTGCCCAGAGGCAAGAGTCACTGTCATTGTCATTGCCAGCTGAACTTGCCATGGCCAAACAGTTCCCTTGACTGGAGTCCTTGGTTTCCAGCTCCCTGTAGGGAAAATCCCCAGGTTATTGTAAGCCTTCCCAACATGGAAGAGATGCAGCCAAGTTATGCTGAGATAACTGAATATGCCACAGAAAGATGCTGAGTCTACTAGAGAAGCCCTTCATCTTCCTGTAGTGGAGAGATCAAACCTGGTAGAACCTGAGTGGGTTCATCCTTGTTGCCTTTGAATCCCACCAGAGAACGGGCCCAGCTCCTGACCCAGCTGGAGTTGTCTGGCTCATGCCCACACTGCTCACAGCAGCACCATCCAGAGTGGGCATCCCTGCTCCATCCCAGATCTCTGAGAGCAGCATCCCTGCTGGTGCAGTGCCCCAGAGGAGCAGAGGGCCGGGTTCACAGCAGGGTTTTCATGGCCTGAGTCAGCCAGGGCTGCACATCCCTGCTCTGGGGCACGGCTGTGGCCATGGGCAGGGGACAGGCCATGCTGAGACTGTGCCCAGGGAGCCCAGCTGATGTGATCTGTGCCTGCACTGCGTGTGTGGCACTCACAGGATGTTATGCTCATTCTTAAATATTATCTCAGCTAATATCCTGCTGCCAGGAGAGGCAGGGGGGAGAAAACCGTATGGCCCTGCTATCACTTCTCCTCAGCACTAGCTGCAGAATTAGGATGTGTGTGTTACTGAGCCAGCTTATCTGCAGCAGCACTTCAGAACAATTTCCTTCATCTGGTCATCTTGTGCTTCCAGGCTATTCACTTATTTAAGTATCTTTTAGCATCCAGTATCACTCAGGCAGCGAGGGTGCCTGTATTTTAAGCAAGTTTCATTATTTCTTTGCTATGTGGTGTAAGCCCTAATATGCTCACTCGGAGAGACTCTGGTTGGAGATAAATCAGGAAATGCTTCCAGAAAAAACTGTCATTTCTGCTTTCTTGTCATTGGTTCTTTATTGTACTTCTTATTTGTTACAGTTCCCTGCAGCAATTTCTTTACCCAGATTGCTTTCTGGTGAACTTTTTGCAGTGAACTTCAGCTGCCACAGAAATTGCTCATCACATCTGCATTCCTGTGTCATCTGCACCCTGCTGAGCTAAAGCTGATGGGAGACTGAGGGCTCTAAATGGTGCCTGGTTTCCTTCAGTCCCTGTTCTCTTGGTTGTATAGTGGAGGGAAACACATGAATTGTATGTTCTTCACAAATAATCTGGTGCTCAGTCCAAATCCTGCTAACCTAATGGAAAGCCCCATCAGTTTTAATGGACCTGCTCCTTACTCCACCAAGAAACAGCTCTGGTCTTCACTAATGTTGACTTCAGTGGGAATAAATCCACGTGTAAATTTTGTTTTAAAAGGGTTTGTGAATAGGGCACTGTCTCTGTGTGTCCAGCACTCACCTCTCCCCCACGAGGCTGGCAGTGCCACGTGCCTGCTGTCCCCAGAGGCAGAAGGAGAGCTGAACTGCAGCCACGATGGACAAACTGCAAAGGGGAGGCAGTGAACATATTGAATATGCCAAGACAGGGCAGGGGATACAACTCCAGCACAGCAGTTATTGCTGGTCCTTCAGAGCATGGAGTCACAGAATAGTTTGGGTTGAAGGGACCCTTAAAGGCCATCTAAGCTAAGCCTTCTCAGGCTGGGGTTTAGGCTAAAGGCAAGTCAGCCTTTTCATAAGTGGAAATCTTCTAAGCTCATTTGGTGTATGAGACATACCCCCAAAGAGACATTTGTCTTCTTTAAGGGGGCAATTCCACAGTCCCTTTATTCAACCCAAGGCTCTGGGTGCTGGTATTATTTCAAGATCCCTCTGCCTCAGCCAATTATTCCTTGTCTATCTTTTTTCATTGCTAGATTTTCTTTGGCTGTGGAATGTCCCAGAAACTGGGCTGGCTGAAACAAAAGTAAAACCTACACACTTCTTGCCACAAAAGGCCCAAAAAAACACCAAGGGAAATTCTCTGCCAGCTGAATTCCCCATCCAGATTCCTCCATGGAAATGATCTTTAGCACAAGGGAGCAGATAGGACTGTACAGCCAAAGGGAAGAGGGGTAATAGGATTGCTTATTTTCTACACCAGCTGAGGGTGATGTATTAAGGATCCTGCAAAAAAGAATCCTAGAGCAGATGAAATAAATCCCACTCTGGAAAACACTTTAATGACAGCAGAGGAAGCCCACACAGACCCTTTCAGCTTGAACAATTAAATCTTCAATGTCCATAATAAGGCGAAACGGATCCACACAGGAGAAAGGAGATTTCCAAGGCATAGAGGAAAGATTCACATCAGAGCTGTGCAAAGCCACTGCTGCAGATTGAGGATAGCCCAGAAAACTCAACGAGGTGATCCCCTTCATTTTGCTTCATAATTCTGGAGTTTGGACCAGCCACAGCCAGCAAGCTTCCTCCTGAACATAAAATAACTCTCTTAATTGGAGCAGCTCCAGCTGGGAGTGATGGAGGGAGAACACAGCCCTGTGTCCCTTTTCACATCCATGGCAAAGCTGGTGTGAAAGGATGGGCTGTATTGGTGTGGTAGGAAATCCGACAGAAATAGGACAATTTTTTTTTTTAATGCTCTTTCCTCCAGAGTTTTGCCCTTCTCACTGGACTTTATGTGAAGAGCTGCTCACTCTGAACCAGAGGCAAAGCTCAAGCTGTCAGAAGACCTTCTGCCTGCCAGGTCTGGGGAGACAGGGGAGAGACACCACCAGAATAGCAATGATGGTGCTATAAAGGCTTTCAGCTTTTTCCTCCAAACTCAATGCCTGCCTCAAAGCTTTTTGAAACCAGCAAAAAAGGTGCAGAAGTGTTTTAAGGGTCTTGTGTGAGCAAGCAGCAGCCAGGAACTTCAGTATCAGCAAAGAGGGCTCTTAAGAGATTGGAGAGGTGTTCAGAGTCCAGGGATGCAGCTCCTTCTCCTCATCCCCCAGGCTGGAAGTCACATGGGTGAGAACTTGGGAATACAACTGGTGTAGCATTCTATTAAATACCACGGAGGATTACATCTGCCAAAAATTTAGTGATCTGGCTCAGGGACAAGGGAAGCAGGAGAAGGGGCAGCCAAAAAATGAAATATGCATCCCAAACTCAGGCTGTACCCACACACTTAGACTGCAACAGTTTGTAGTGTGCAATTTTTGCAGGTAACACTGTCCAGACACCAGCTTAGAGATTGCTCCATTTTCCATTAAACCTTGGTGCCCCTCCAGGCTTCAACACCCTAAACATGAATCCAAGCCCACAGACACAGTACAAGTTCACAGGGACTGCAGCACATGCAAAATTCACAGAACAAGAGAAAGACCCTCAGCAATTTCCTTAGCCTTTCCCTTTTTTGGGACCCTAAATTCTTTCCCTATTAAAAACACTCAAAGTGTTGTACCTTACCCTGAGACAAAAACTTTTGTCTATTAGCTTCAGTTCTCCTGAGATGTGCATGATGCCCTTTCATTCCAAAACTAAAACTGGTTTATTTTCTGGGAAATCTAGTTTGATACAAGTATTTCAAATAAATAAATAAAAATAAGGAGAAAATAAGCCAACTATTTAGCCTTTGTCCTGGAAAATTGACACTTCTGTAGCCATTTATAGAGGGAAAGGCATGGAAAGAATATACTGAAAATCATAAAAGAAGCCTGGACCCTGAAATAGGCACTATTAATCTCAGGGTCTGCAGTTTAGAATTGATTTAGAGATACCAGACTTAATAAAGGACCTCATTGCTGCACTCATAAGCACATGTGCTCAAGGTTGAGGCAGTATAAAGAGCTTCTTAGTGAGTTGGGGTTACACTAGGACAGCTTGAGGACATTCAGACAGGACCTGGTCAGGGCTGTGGACACCCCAAGTGCAGGGAGGTATCTCCATCCTAACAGATGGCAATGCTGCAAATGAGCTGAGGAGGAAGATGGTAACATAAATAAAGGGGGTGGAACAAGGAGTGGTGACAAATTTTGGGGGATGGAGTGGAGGAATTTAGTTTAACCCCAAATTTCAGTGTTGAAAATGAAAGCAATGTGAGATTGATGGAGAAGGGTGACTGACACCAGCCTGGAGCATTTGCCCTCTCTTTCTGAAGAAAACAGGAATGAAGGCAGCAGTTAATTTTTTTTTTCTCCATGGAAGACCTCAGAAGAAATAAGCAGTTTAACAATATTGTCCTCAGCAGAGACAGCTGGTGGGTTCCTGGCAGGCTGGCTTTATGCAGGCACCAAGAGTATTTGCAATGGCATAGGAAAGAAATCAGCCCCAAGCCTGAGTCCTCCTGCAGTGCAGCAGCACCCCAGAAATGCTGCTGATGGCAAGTGGCAGCAGGGGACTCTCCTCAGAGAAGTGTGGGCTTGTCAGAGCAAAAATTATTTCAGGAAGCATCTAAACAAAGAAGGCTAGTGCTCTTCTGTGAAAGGGTGAAAAATCAGATCAACATGGTAATATTTTAAAGTACATTCAGCAGAGTCGGAGCTCAGTGCAGGGAGGTCACAGCCCTTCTGCAGGGACTGGAACCAGCAGAGTCATCTGTAAAACAAGGTTTTATAGAGCTTGGCTCCCACAGCCTGTAGGGGTTTGAAGCACATCACAGGAGTTCATTTCCTGAGGACAAACACAATTCATTACCCAGATACCTCGCCCTAATATTTCTTGGTCTAATTCCATTTCAGTGAAGGCCTGAGTCCAGTGGAATTACATTGGCACAGGAAAGGAATTTCAGACTAACAGGTTTCTTACTGCTAAATGACAAAGAGGCAAAAATATTCTGCCTTTTCCATCTTTTTCAAAAGTGCTTGATCCAGAACTGGCAGAAGTCAACAGGGAGTATTTCCATGGACTTAGCAGATGTTGGATCATAACACCCCTGGGAACTGGAGCACTTCAGTCATTTACCAACCACTTCCTTATGACAGATAAAGGAACTGCAAATGTCTGAATTTATGGTGAAAGTTCTCACCAGCCATAAAATGCAGAATCCTGAAAAGCTGGAGCAGCTCCTATAAAGTTACTCTAGCTGAAGTTGAGATTGTTGCTTTAGGGTAAATAATCTCTGTGTTGTCTTTAGCAATTTCAGGTTTTAAAATTATGGAGTATTTTTTCCTCTTTTCATAAACAAAGAAGCTGCTGTTCTGTAACAGGCTTTCTAGCAAGTAATGAAATCAAGGTAAAAAGAAAGTTAAATATTGCTCCATTCCCCTGGCAGCATTATTTGAATGTTCCCAACATTATTAATGTCAAAATACCTTGGAGGGAAATAACAGCAGTTTTTCTGGTATCAAGAGGGGTTGTTTTCCTTTGCTTGCCTCACTTAACAGTGGATTGAACAGAGGAATGGGGAATCATCAAGGACAGGAGGGGATTGCTTGGAGTCCAGAGGCTGAACAAGAAGCTCAGAGCAAGGACAGGGCTCAGAGAGAAGCTCTGCAAGGTGGGTGCTGTGGTGGGCATGCTTTGGCTCTGTCCCCTGCCAGAACTCCTGCCCTCAAGGGAAAGGGCTCAGGGTTAGGTGTGCAAGGTCCTGCCAAAGAACTTTTCAGGGTAAAGCTCAGGGTTAGGTGTGTAAAGTCCTGCCAAAGCAAGGACAGACAAACCACCAGGGTCCCTTCTCTCTGAGTTGTGCAGGTGGGGGAAAGAAAACAAAATCCTAAATCTATTTATGTATGAGAGCTCTCTGTGATAGGAGATATTTTCAAGTCCATCTCTGCCTGATTGGGAGGGGATAAATGACTTTGTGTCTTCCCCAGGCAGCTGTTCAGCAGGCTGCCAGCACAGCCTGGAACAAGATTTCCCTCATCCCCCCAGTTCAGGTTGTCCCAGAGAGTGTAAGAATTAAATATTAATTAAACCACGGACCTCTGAGAGAGAGAGGAAGGATAAGAAATGCTCTCTGGAGCAGCCTCACAGGGAAAGGGGGAGGCAGGGGCTGTTGCTGCCCTGGCTGCAGGACCAGACCTGGGTCTGCATCCCTTCTGCAGCTGAACACTCCAGCAGTGATGCACTCAGGTGTCCCTGCAAAAACAGCCCTGGGAGAGCAAACAGAGCACCAGCTCTGCCACCCAGAAAGGGAGGAAAAGCTGAGCTGGTTGTGCCTGGGGAAGTGCTGGGAGGCAGGAGGGGATGTCTGCCAGCACAGCTCAGGTTTGCAGAGAGGGGTTAGGGTGCAAGGGTGCAGGAATGCTCTGCTTCCAGCCAGGGATACCTGCACTGGAGTGCCCTCCACGGTGAAATACTGCAGCTGTGCTACTGCCAGATACTTGTGCAAAACTTTTAGAACTGGAAGTTTAGAAAAGAGCAAAAAAAACAGCTTGGTCTGACGCCAAAGTAGGGTAAAAATACGAGCCAGGGGTGATCAGCATTGGGATGGGAGGTGTTTTTCCTCTAGAAGGCACTGTCAGGTTTGTGCAAGATTTGGAGCTCATGAAATTGTATACTCATAACTCCAGGCAAGGAAATATTTTGGAGCTCACAGAGCATCCAGGCAGCAAAATAAAGGCTTGGTTCTGGCAAGGCAGACTCTGGATTCATTGCCACAGGTAATGGAGCCACTAACACATGCCAGTCACTTGGGGAAAAAGACAAGCAAGGCAAAGAGCTCCTATTTTTAGCTCACAGTTTATTTAGCAGCTAATTCACACTGCTGCATAGCCAGTGCAGCATTGGACACAACCTGGTGGGCTGCAGGTTTGTGTCTGGGGAATGGAGCCAGGTTTGTGTTGTACCAGCAGCACCATGCTGTACCTCCCAGGTGAGACAGAAAGGGGAACGTGGGGACAGACTCGATTTTATGGAATTACTTTCATCCGGATTGTAGGAACGCTGGTACAAAGAGCCATCAGAATCTGTTAGTTGCATAGCAAAGTCTTATTATTTGTCAGGGAATTATCTGAATTTCAGGTAATGAGAGGTGGGAGTAACTTGATATCAGTATTGTTGCATTTAATATGTATATTTTGACTGTAAAAGAGCAAGCACTAGCACTGCCAGTAGTGTGAAACCTCACAGGCTGATAATTACAGGAGCTGCTGCCTTTACCAGAGCACTAACAACAGAAAGCAAATTAAGTGCACAGAAGTTAAAAATGAAAGAGGAAAGTTGATTTTATTTTTGCAGAGTTTGGAGTTACAGCTGAAGGAATTTAGGGCATGTTTGCTTGCACCAACTGCTATTTATGATGACTGTGAATGAATGAAATATCCTCTGCATTAATCCCTTCTGGAAATACAAAGCTTTCCTATGCCTTATATCTTTTCAAACTTTTAATGCAAAACAGATCCTTAGAAAAATACATAGACAAACATAAATATGAGGTGTTTTTTTTTTTCTTTGATGCATCCATGCAGCATCAGTATCTATAAATTTACATTATAGCTCTACTGCCATCAAGTGATGAAAAGATATTTTAGTGAAGATATCAACGATGAAAAAAAAAAAGAAATTTGTGTAAGTTACAGAGCTCTTACACAGAAATAAGACATATTTTATATTTGCCCCTGCTTCTTCCCTATCCATGGTATCAATGATTACCCATGGGAAACCAAAAAACTCTTTGTGAACTGCAACCTGAGTGGAGGCAAGGAGCCTAATTAAAGTGCATGTCAAGATTTAATTATTGTTTGTGGGTAGCAGAGGTGGAAAAAAATCCACATTCATGTCCTTTCGTACCTCTTGAGTCGTGTAACGTGGTGGGGAACAATAAAAGCAGCTTCTTGGTGCTGCCAGCAGAGCTGTCACAGCTGGTGCCATCCATCTGCCATTTCCCTTTCCTTGGCTGTTCCTTAGTGCCTCCCTGCTTGGAATCAGGGGCTGCTTCAGCTGAGGAGAGGGGGAAAGCTGAAGAACCACCAGATGTGGCCTTNGTTCTTGGTTAGAGTAAGCAGTAATGTGGAAGTTACATGAATAGATTAGTAGAAGTTATTGGTAGAAAAGTAAAAACAAAGTGCATGTTAGAAAGTAATTGGGTTAAACAGCTTTAAAAGGCCTTGGTTTGGGTGTTTGGGGTCCATTTTGTGCCTCGCTTCTCACATGCTGAGTCTGGTGTGCAGACGGGGCTGAACTTGAGATAAGATAAGAATAAACAAAAACCTGAAGACAGAGAAAGAGAGTCCTGCCCGTTCTTCATCCTTGGAAAAGAACTCAGCAGGGAACCCTCTCCAAAGGGCCCAGGGGGTTGGGTTCCCACTCTTGCTGGGATTTCAGTACTTAATGGGAGCTTAAAGGAAGATGGGGACTGACTTTTAGTGGGGCATACAGTGATAGGATGGGGGTGACAGTTTTAAACTAAAGGAAGATAGATTAAGAGTACACATAAGGAAGAAGTGCTTGACAATGAGGGTGGTAAAACAGCTCAGAGCCCCATCCAGCCTGGCATCTGATGCTTCCATGGATGGGGTGTCCATCACCTCTCTGGGCAGGCTGATGGAGTGGAAGGTGTCCCTGTCCCCAGCAGGAGGTTGGGCCAGATGGTCTTGGAAGGTCCCTTCCAACCCAAACCAAACTGTGCTTCTGTGGCAGGGTCAGAATAAATTGTGTCTGGAGCATCACTTACAAAGTGAGGGACAGGGGGATGGAAAGCACGAGGAGTCACATCTGGGAGGGTTTTCCAGCATGCTGCTACGGAATTTTGGGGTTTCCATGGAGAGAGACACCACTGAGGAAAGCCAGCTCTCTGGGATTTCCTCACAGAAGTGGTGGCTGTGCCACAGTCCCTTCCTTTGCACTTCAATGGCACAAACTCCTTGGTGACTTCAGAAGCCACCTGACATGGCCTCTCCAACCTCCACAATGATTTTGGCATCAGTGACAGGGAAGGGAAATTTCTGACTCCTAACACACCACCTCACTGCACACACGTGGAAAAAAACAGTTTTGTGGAGCACCAAAGACATCTTTGCCTTTTCACAGAACCATTAAGGTTGGAAAAGACCTCTAAGGCCATCAAGTCCAACCATGAACCAGCACCACTCTGTTCACCATTAAACCATGTCCCCAAGTGCCACATCCACAGGTTTGAAACATTTCCAGGGATGGTGATTCCATCACTTCACTGGGCAGAAACTCTCAGAGGTGTTCCTTTTATTCCTAAACCTGATTAACAACAGATCTTCAGCCAATGTTTTGCTACACCTCCAGCTGTTGCACATCCATAGGATCTGAACTGGAAGTACTCTGGGCTCATGCAAAGGAGTCCTGTTTCTGGAAACTGCAGATATCTCTGCTCAATACAAATAAAATACAAACCAGAGACTGCTTGAAGGTGAGAACCCGAAACCAGACTTTTTACAGAAATAAACTCCATCTGAGTAGAACTCAAATGAGATGTATTTTACAAGTTTTTTCTGCTTGGTTGTGAAGGTTTTGCATACTATTAAAAATGAGCTCACCACAGGTTACATTGTGTGGAAGATAAAGGGAGGACATTCAAGAAGACAAAAGAAAAAAAACCCTTGGGTTCAGTTCCTAAAAGGTCAGGATTAGGTTATTTCTTTGTAAGACATTTTGAATTCCTGTGGAATGAAAGATGAAATACAGAAGCACAGAGCCTGGACAGTGAGTCAGATTGCATGGAAGAAATAAATCAGAAGAGGCTCTAATGGCTTGGAGCCCTTTGGGGGATTAGTGGCAAAAACAGCATTTGCCATCCAGTAGAATACTGAAGCCAAAGCAGATGTGACAAGAGCTGAGCTAACCATTTTGGGAGACATAAAGGGGGAAAAATGCCCTTATAAAGCAGAAGGACTAATAATGGACTCAGGATATTTGTTCCAATTGCCCAGAACTTTGTTTGGAGCACAGCATCATCCAAAGAGACATTTATGGACTTTGGCAGCTGAATATCAGGTCTGCCTGTCATGCCTCGATCAACATAAATGGAGAAGGGAAACAATGTGAACAAAGGATAAAAAAGAAGGATGGAGACAGCACTAGGCAGCAAACAGGACTGTTATTTCACACTTTCTCCTCACATATTTTTTATTTATTTTCTGTAGGCTCCTGTCACAAGGCAAGAGTATATTTTATGAGCTAGGAGATGCTATATGCCTGAGTGAAGTTGCAAGGGGAAATGTGCATTCAAACACTTGGACCTATAATTTATTATTATATATGTATGCAAACACACAGTGACACTATGAACATACAAAAATCTTCATGTTTATTTGCACACGTATATATAAAAATCAAAGAAAAGTTGGAATGGGATACATACATATACACATATATCTCAATTTTAGATAATTTACTTTTAACAGTCAGTGATTTCCAAAAGGCCATTTCCATGCTAGCAATGTAGCCTTTTCTTTGGAGTGCAGCAAGTTAGACAGGAGAATAAAAGTTCAATTAAAGCCTGCTTGCCTGTGAGTGATAACGGTTTTGACATTTGCAGAGTCTCCTGACAACAATGCCAGAGCAAAGTGGGGAAAAGCAAATCAAAGAACAAGTTCTTTGCAGATGGAGATGAGAGGGTTCAAACAGCTGAGGCTTTGCACTCGTGGCCTCAGAAACAACCTTTCCCACCACACCAGGCTGTGTCAAACATTTCAGCTTTTCAAGGAGAGGCGTTGAACTTTCTGAATAAATTCAGCAGCTTTGAGGGGGCCTGGCTGGAAGGTGTTAAAGAAAGAGAAATGTTTATTTTACTAAGTGCCCTGATCACCACCACTGCCTCAGGGAGGGAGGGAGAGGAAGGAAGTGACCAGCTGGTCACCAACCTAAGCTTTGCTTTTCATCTTGTCTTGTTAAAGCAGCATCCTTCTAATGTAAGATCCAGAAGGTAAATTCCCACAGCCAGGCTGGGGCTCCCAGCACTTGGGCATCAAAGCTGCCTCAACTCAAGCTCTTGACTGGGGCATCTGGGTCTGGTGCAACCTGCTGTCCTCTGTGAGAGTAAGCACAGCTGCAGTTTCAGAAATAGTTATGATTAAATAAAGTTCAGTGGCTCTCCCTGCCTGGGATAAAACCAGTGCTGCCTCTTTGAATCTGGCTGCCCTATTTGGTTCTGCAAATGCCTTGACTGAAAAAGTTCATATTTACCAGAGAATGTCCAAACCTCAGCCAACAGCCTTTGAGAAAACCTGAAGTTTTAGTGCCTCCTTTGCACACCTATAAAAAGAGTTGACATGAAATGCATTTCAATTTGCACTAATTTTAGGGAGAGGAGAGTTAAGGAAGATTATTTTAAAACTCATCTTACGGGATCAGAAGCACCCAGAATTAAAGCCCCTTCCTTATTCATATTCCTGAGCTAACACAAGACAATTGCTCCAGCTGATGGCTGAGGTGGGCACAGAGCAGCAACGAGTGAAGACTGTGTGGGAAGAGTGATCAAATGACCCTCTAAAGCACAGAAAAGTGTCCTAATGCATCATGTCAGGGCTCCAGCTGCTTTAACCTGACCACTTTAACAGGATCAAGTCCAGGCTGCTTTAGAGGTGAGTGCCACCACACACACTGGGAAATGTGCCATTCCCTGGGGATGCCTCACCCTTGCTGACAGGATTTACAGGTACAATCTCAGCTCTCTGATGTGTCCCTCCAGTCCCCTGGGCCCCTCTGATGCCTCTCTGCTCCCCAGAGCCCGTGGGGTGCACAAGATCACCCCTTCCCACAGCAGGCAGCTGCAGCAGAGGCTCTGCCATGGTTAATGGTCTGCCAAGCCATATTCCAGCAGGGTGAGCGTCCTCACATCCAGCATCCAGCAGGGTTTATTCCACCTTTGAAACTTTATGAGAGCTCCTGGCTTCTGACTGTGATGTTTCCCTGGAGAGTGATGTGGCTGGTAAGCAAGGAGGGGAGACCTGCTGCTGCCACATGTCAGAGAGATTTACCATTAGCTCCAGAGCTCCAGGCTGGTGGGTTTGGATGTGAAGAGCCAGGCTTCCAGTCCCAGAAGCACAGGGCATGGTTATTTGCTGTTTATAGCTCATTAATTTACTACCCTAGGCCTGTGTGGAGAGACTTCTCCATGTCTGTCTTTCACATGACATTTTACAACGTGACACAATAGGGCAATTTCGGACAGAGAAAGTGGAGCCATCAACTTGTCAGGTCCTTTTTGGGCAGTGGAGGGATTTTTCTCCAGCAAAACCTGAGTGTGTCTGTAGGAGCAGGCAGTGCCTGCATGAGCCACACACATGCACCATTCACACACCAATGTGCTTCACTCCTGCTCTCAAACCACAAGGATCATCCAAATCTCTGCTCAGCACTCAGCTGCAACAATTCAAATTGCTAACACAGAGGAGAAAGGAGGGTTTTGAACAAAACCCCAGCTCCTTCAGCTGACAAAACCATGCTGTCCTGACCTCTCCTATTTGTTTCCCAGCCTTTGTCATTCAAGGCTGTCTAAAAAACACTTGAGAAGAGCAAGGAGAGAGTGAAAATGGGAGTCCTTCAACATAAGTTTGGTGTTCCTCATTAAAAGGATTTATTCAGGGGTATTAAAGAGAGTGTCTAGTAGGGTGAAGTGTTGCCTTTGTGGAGAGGAGCTCTACTGCCAAGGGGTTGCAAAAAGAATGGAAAACACTTGAATTTTGGTGCTAGCTCTATCCATGCTTACAGCATCTTATTTTCTTCTCTAGTTTTTTTCAAAGCAGGGATTTTCCAGGGCAAATAAAATACATAACATCCATAACACAGACAGACACATGAAGCAGTCAGACAAGGTCTGTGCTGGAAGGAAAACATGCCCAAACCAACATGTCCAGATTCCTATACAAGCAGAAACAACTGTTCAAAACCTGCCCACAGACCTCCTCCTTTCAAAAGAAAATAAACTTATAAACAACAAAACTAAACACAGTAATTTGAGTAGAACCAAGGTGTTATATTTGAGGATGTGCCTGTATGTGCTTATGGTTTATTTTTATTTTTATTGTCATGTGCTGTTACCAAAGTAAAAACCCACATCTTGGGCAACAGCAGATGGAATTTCAATTTTAGCACAATTTTAGCTCATTAGAGAAAAGAGAGTCCAGCTTGAAGTTTTGCAGAGCAATTCAAGAAGCAAATAGAAAGAGAGGAGAGCAGCTGAAGTGCATCAGGCTTTGGGCCTCTTATTGTCTATGAATATAAACTACAAAGGGAATGACACTGAATACTGGTAAAGCCCCACAGCTGTGCTCACTAAATGTTCACAGATGTGTCATCTTCCTGCACATTTTTGCCCTTTTAAGTTTAAAGTGACTCCTAATCAGTTTAAGGTGACTCCCATGACACAGGAGAGGAGGTTTTCCGTGAGGGGCTGCATGGATTCCTGAGTTACTGTCCTGTTTCCAGCCCTGCCACAGCCTGACCAGAGTGACAGGAACTCTATTCTTGACTCTCATATTGAAGTACTAAAAAGGATGTGCATTTCAAAAGGTTTCATATTCTTCTGGGAAGTGGATCAACAAACACACTGACTTGTTACAGCAAACACTTTGTACCTACTGGGGCGTTCATCTTGCACAAGATATTGGCAAAACGACAAAGCAGGATGAGATAATTTTCTGAAGAGGTATCTGTCTTGGGGAATTAAAAGGAGAGAAAGAAAGAAGAAAGTTTCGTTTTCTTGAAGTTTATCTTAGTACTGAAAATGCAATTTCATGGGCAATGCAAAGGTTTGCTTTGAGACAGCTGCAAAGGGGACTGCAGCTAGCTCCAAAAGACTTTGGACAAATGTGTCGATTTTTTTTTTTAAATGACAAATTATTCACTTCTGTCAGAGAAATATCACTAGGGAAGAAATAATAGGGGCCAAGTCTTTGTCAGATTGCATCTTCCCACTAGCGCATGAAGGTAGGACTGATTTGAGAAGAGAGCAGCTGGTGCTGCAAAACAAAGGAGGGAAAAAAGAAAACACCACACACCTGTGGATGTTGGAAAGCCTTGACTGGAAAGAAAGCTACACAGGAGTGTGCAGGCTTTGCCATGACTAACAGAAAGAGAGAAAATTTAAAAAAAAAAAACCCGAACAAACCAACTAGAAATCCTGTTCAGACACAATTTGCTGAGGTGGAAGGGGAAATGGTTGTTGAAGAGAGGGGTTTAATTTACACATCTGGTTTGAAATCCATTTGATGTATCTGGTAACCCCTCCTGCTCTCCCTGAGTCCCTTTTCTGTGAACACCACATCACACCAAGCTGGGAAGGGCTTTCCAATGAAGCAGTCACCAAAACCTCACTGATTTCTCTTGCAGTACACCTGGTTAGAAGGAAACACCCACGGGGCTCCACCACCAGCTGGGCCAAACACCTGCTGTGCCTGGGCTCCCAACACCAGACCCAAATTTCTACATTTCCTTTGGTCTCAGTTAGTGTCAGGACCCAGCTTGCACGTTCTTTGGCCCTGGAAATCTGCATCCTCCTTTCACACTCAAGTGCTCTCCCTGGAAAGCCAGCAGGAGCATCTACAGAGCACAGCTTTGCCTGAGAGAGCTCAGGAGCAAGTCCAGGATAATCCAACACAACACAGCATCTGGCACACCCAATAAAGCATCACTGCCATTTATGTGAGGCTGGAGAGATACTGACTTCTCCTATTACTCCTCCATAAATGTTTCTTACAAACCCAGCTGTAACCCTGTCCCAGAAATGAGGGGTGGAGGGCAGGAGGACAGGAAAAGAGAATGTGGCCATGTCACCCCAGACCCAGCAGATAAACAGGTACCAGGCAGAGACAACAGGGGTATAATCACCTTGTTTGTCTCTCTTCATGTAAACCTTCTACTTTTTCGACTTGCCAAATCTTCTCAAACAAAATGAAAAACAAAAATTCCCTGGGCAGGTCTTACAAAGCCAGTTAGTGACACTCTGCAGATTTCCTCCTGGGTTCATACCCGTAGGCAGGAATGCTCAAGGAAAGGAAAAGCAAATCACAAACAGCAAATTCAGGAGAACACATCTTGAAAGCTGCTATTGCAGTAAATGTCCGTGCATGTCAGAAAACATTCTCACAGGAAACATCACTGAATAATTTTGCATGATGAGCAAAATATTTTTTTCTTAAATCAAACAAGGAAAATATGCTTACAAATAAATGCATGAGACCTGAGATAAATTCCTGCAAATAAGTTTTCAAGGTTGGTTGAAGTTGCCAATGGCTACATTTGTCCAGTCTTTAAAAATTTTGCTCAGGCATCATTCATATTAGATGACCTCTTGCAGTGAAAGTGCAGAAAACTCCTGAAATCTTTGTCAAATCACTTCCATCCATCCCTGATAATTACCATTTGAGGCATTTCCTCTTCCCTGCCCTGCCTCCTGCCACCTTGGAGAAATTGTTTTGATTCTTCTTCCTTTTCCTCAGAAATTATTTCACAGCAAAAGAAATAAAAAATTACAACAAATCCCATAACTTACTACCCACTAGAACATGCTCTTCCAACTGCAGTAACAACCTCACTCTTGAGCATTTTCTATGAGACTGATGGCCAGCTACCTCAACACCCTGCAGTCTTGCTTTAAGCCATCAGCTCTCCCAGTCAATCAATCCTCAGAAAAAGAAGGGAAAAAAAATTTAAAAAAAAAAAGCTCTGGGCCTTAGTTTAAATTAAAAAAAAAATTGGAAGTGTAAATCTTTATGGTGTGATAGGGATAAAATTTATGGATCATTCTTCTGGTCTCTTCATCATGGTCAACAGCCCTGGCCAGCCCAGCTCCCTCCCAGCACACCCTGGATGGATGGTGGCCCTTCATTTGACCTTCTCCATGTCCCTCTCCACCTGTGGGCAACCTAAGCAGTGCCAGGCATGGGGAATAAATTTCTCCTGCTGGGTGCTGTGCAGGACATGACCCATCACAGCAAGATCCATCCTGTCACAGATCGTGTTTCACCTGGCACCTCCTGTCACCCTCAGGTCACAGAATCACTGAATGGTTTGGGTTGGACCTTAAATGCCACCTCCACCTATTTCCACCCCCCTGCCATGGCCAAGGACACCTTCCACTAGCCCAGGTTGCTCCAAGCCCCATCCAACCCAGCCTTGAACATTTCCAGGGATGGGGCAGCCACAGATTCTCTGAACAACCTGTCCCAGTGCCTCACCACCCCAGGTCCTGTCCAGTGGGGCTGCTGTTCTGGCACTCAGCTCACAGCTGGTTTCTCCAGCCCAAGAATGGAGTTTTGTACTTCCCTTTGCCAACCTCACGGAGTTTAATTTAGCCCTTTCTTCAAATTAATCTGGGTCCCCTGGGCAGCCACTCTATCATTTGTCACATCAGACTCTCCTCCTAGTTTAGTGTCATCCACAAATTACTTGTTTTGGTAGCACAGCCAGAGTGAAGAGACCATTTAAATGCCCCCCCTGGTGTGTTTGCTCGTGGTAGAGGGTTTGTGTAAATCAGAGTCCCCTGGGCTCCTCGCTGTGCTGCCTGCTGACCCCATCCTGCAGCTGCCCTAATAGATTTTCCCAGACTATTTCAATGCTGCAATATAAACCTTCATTTCTCAGTGATTCCTGAAATGAAAGTGCCTCAGCATCTGCAGTCTGACTCATCAGTGGGACTGAGCTTCCCTGCAAGCTCAGAGCCATAAAACATCCACTGCCCCAGCTGGGAGCAGCCACGGGCTTGTCCTGTGGAGAGCTTTCTCCTGGGAAGATGAAGGAGCCCACAGACCTTTTAGTGCAAGAGTTTAATAAAAAGTTTAGCTTTTGGGCTCCTTTGCCTGTGAACAACAAGAGTTTCCTTGCTTTCTTTCTCCTTTGCAGAATGAGCTTTTTTTTTTTTCCCACAAATATATGAGAACAATTCACCTGTCTTTTTCTTCCCCCTGCCAGGTCTCTTTGCCAATGAAATGGTCTCCCTCCCAGGCATAGACCACTGGCCTGACTTGGCTCCTGTTATGTTAGAAATAGGAAAATTATAACATTGCCCTTTACTTTTTCTCATTAATTCAGGTGCAACTCACTCCTCTCCTTCCCTTTCTGCCCCTTGAAATTCCCCTGTAAGTACCTTAAAGGAAGAACAGTTCTAATCCAAGCCCAGCAGAGAGGATGCTCTCTAAAAACAGCCAAACTATCAAAATTCAGAAATCATTTCAAAGAGCATCACTGTATTTGGAGAGCTGCCAAAACCACGTGAACGATACATAAAAGATAAAATGTCTGACAAAATCCTCCAGTGCTGCAGCAAACAGTTCAAAGAAAAGGCATCAATGTCCAACTATCTGCCCAGGGTGCTGGACTGCAGGGAAAAATCAACTTTTGGGCAACCAAAGCTCCACTCAGGTACTAATTGTGGTGGGCTCACTGTGGTAAGAGGCAGGTTCATTTGCTTTATTCTGCTCCCCCATGGTCACTTTGGGAGCATTAACAGCACCCGAGAGACCAGCTGTGGTGCCAGCTCTCAATGTGCCCACCAAAGCAGGTAAAAGCTGATTTATCCCATCTTTACTTCAGCATCTGCCCAAGATCACACCATTTTCTACCCAAGGCCCCATTTTGTTTCTGATCTGCACCAGAACACTCCTGCCCTGAATTGTGTTGCCTGAAAGACAGAGGAAGACTCCCTGCTTCAACCCAAGTTACAGATTCATATTTTTTACTACCATTCTTAATCTGTGCTTTTTGTCTGGCGTGTCTCCCTTCTCACTGTCCCCTCCTGACACCACACTGATAAAGCACTTCCAGACTGGCTCTTCTCTCACTTCTGTCTCCCTGCTCTCTGCCACTTGGAACCAAGCATGGACAGAAAAAAGAGCTGGGTGAGTCCAAAGCAAACCCTCATTTCAGCATTTAACTGCAAATTCACATCTAATGGGAGACTCCCTGTTCCCTACTTGCACACTGAGACAAGTTGCATCTCTGGTGGACTTCTAATGTTATTCCCTGTCTTCCTGCTTACAAATCTGGCAAGATTTATATTCCAGAATTCAATAAATTATGGGTTTGTAAGCAATGATTAAAATAATCCATTTCTCTGCCTTTTTTGAGTTCAGCATGACCATCACTTCCTGAACACAGTCTGAGTGACTCAGAGGGTCAGTGGGTACTGCCCAGCCCTGAACTCTGGGCTGACATTTCTTAATGTCAGTAAATAACAGCAACTTTTGTACATATTGCTTTTCTTTCTAGGCAATTTACTGTCTTTATTCTTTTTGGGTCTCATCCCAGACTGAGATTAAAAACGGGGCCAGCTTAGGCAGGTGCTTTGTTTTGTGTACGTCCATGGCTGTGCTTGAACTCAGACGTGCAGAAAATTTGGTGATTTGGGGCCACTGGGCTCAAAGTGCTTCCTCTGACTTTCCCAGTTTCCCTCACCACAGATCTGACATGATTGCCACTCTCATCTTCACTTTATCTCTGATCATCAAACTTCTGTGAAGAAAGGTCAGTGACATTTCACAGTGTTTCTAAATGATAGCATCTCAGACCTGGTCAAGCTTGCATTAAAATGCTCTTTTAATGACAAATAGGCCATCTGCACCCTGCCTTTGAGTAAATCCAGGAGCCCACATAAACTATTTCTATTGACAGCTATAAAAATGAGCAGAGGCCAAAATCTTTCACATCTCTGCTTTTGTCCTCCCTCGGAATTACTGATTGAATGTCCCCTATTTTGAGTGAAAACTGAAATATGGATTTTCTTTTCATCATCACCACTTGCACAGCTGCATCAGTCATTAAGCTGTCCTAAAGATCTGTTACCCAGGAACTGGATGCCAGGTATATATCGTGTCCTGAGGTGAATTGTGGCAAGACATAAATTGATCATGACGTTCCTGCCTTTGAAACCCAAGTGAAAGAACATCAATTGTCATCAACTGCAGGAATATAAATAGAAAAGATCAAATCAGTTCTGGCCTAAATGTGTTGTGCAATGGAAATATATTAAAAAAAAAAAAAAGCCAAACAAACTAAAAAAATCACAAGTTGGTTTGATCAGGGACAAAAAGTTATGCTTTTCAATGTAGGACATAAAATGAGCAGAAATTTCTTTACTCAGCCTGTTGCTTCTCCATGTGTTTTGTACAACAGTGTGCTACAGCTAAAACCTCAGGCTTCTCCTCTCCTGTCCCTGTTGAAAAGTCACTGCAGAACTACAAACTGGAGCTTCACTTCCTTCAAATACCCGGGTGAAATGTAGCCATGATCCTTTTAAAGCTTTTTGCACTGCTGTCAGGTGTTTATTTAAAACTTCTTCTGCCAAAGCTCCTGATGCTGTTGCAAAGTCTCTCTTATATCATTATGTCAATATACTCTCATTCTCCTTAAACTGCAGTTTTCTAGGTTAAATAAGCAACCTATAAGCAATAAAGAGCATGTAAAAATATTACCTTTTTTTTATAAACTAAGGTATGTTCTTCATCACCTATTTCAATTTTAGTTAATCCTTCTTAAATATGTGTGACTAGAACTGCATGTTATCATTCTAAATGAGATTTTATAGCACCATATAATTTCCTGTTTCTGCTGGAAATTCCTTCTGTGAGATGTTCACATCCAGTTTTCTCCTCTTACTGTTTTCTTGAAGGTCCATAACCATATTAAGATCAACAAATGCAGCCAGGACTTCTTTCTTCTCCATTGATGATTTCCAAGCCTACAGCAGGAATTTTTTTTTTTCCTCTGAAAAATTGAAGTCTTCCTCACTATTACAGCCACACTAGAAAATCTGTATGTGCCTGATGCCATATTTTTCCTTTTTAATATACAAATTTTGTTATTTGACAAGTGAATAATGCCAACTTTGCTAGACTTACATTAGACCCACAAGTCCACATGTGAGTTTTGTCTGAATTCTGGAATGGAGACTAATTAGTCTCAGAATTTAATTCATTTAATCCTTTATGCCTGCACTTAAATCTCTGATTAATGTGCTATATTAAAAAAAAATCAAATATTAGGTTCATGTTAGCTGTAATTAGTTATAAAAACTGGAAAACTCACACCATTTACACGTGATGTGGGTCTTACAGTGTGAAGCTTAGAGGAGGATACAGTTGTCTAAATAATTACCTAAAACAGGTGTCCAAGATGCTTTGGGATATCTCAGGGAGCTCAGACCTGGCAGATGCCACATGGGACCTACAGGAGACCTTGGCTCTTCTGCAGGGCAAATGGGCTACCCTAAAACTTGCATAATTGTTGGGCACCTGACTGAAACTCACCCTTAATCTACTGGTTTTAGCTTGGAGAGGTGAAATGAAAAATTGAGCAGGTGAAAAGCCTGCACTAGATTAATTCAGCTTAGAAACAGAGTTGTTGTTTCCTGCAGAGACATGAACAGGGCAGGGCGGTGCCTCCAAGTTTAGGAAGGAGATTTTTGGAGCTGGCAGCCTTCAAAGTCAGCTCTGGACAGCCTGACCTGTGCTAATTTCAGTACTCTCAGGCTTTCCTGCTTTCTCAAGCCACCAATGTGATCAGCAGAGCTCAGGGATCACAGCTCACCCAAAAACTTTGGCAGATGGATGCCTGAGGAAAAACCCTCCCCTCAGTTGTACTATCCTGGTTTTCAGAGCTGTTCACTTGGAGTTTGGCCTTCTCTGGAGCACTGGGACAAAGAATTAGGACTTATCTGGTCACACATAGCATTATGAGTTAGTTCCTTGCCATTGCAGGAGCCTCAGTTACAAAGTTTGTGTCCATTTCTCTGATTTCCCAGAGGTTTGGTTGCCTGTGGAGATGAATGCTTGAGTTCAAAGTCACCTGGGAGAATCTAAGAAGGAAGAAGTGACTTCCAATTCACAGCAAGACAAATTAAATTATCTAATCACCCCTTCTGGCCTCAAACCTTGTGAAACCATATGAAAATAGTAGGAGAAGAGCTTGCCTGGGTGACTGCAAATTAAAAGAAATGTTTCTAGCTCGGTTGCAGATAATGATGAATACATCGTCTCTGAACTCTGGGCTTTGCAGATGTCAGGAGCTTAACAGCTTGAGGAAGTTTTGATCTCTGATTCCAGCTTTCATCTGTGGAGGTGGGAGACAAGGAAGCACTAAGTGCAAAGCTGCCAGAAAAGGGCTGCTTGAGTCAGCAGCTTTTGGCTCTTCCACTGTGACTGTAATCAATCTAAAGTCACAGCTGGCCAGGGGAGAGCAGCACATCAGGACCAAGCTGCCACCTAACCCTGGACTCTGCAACAACCTGGGAGAAATGTTGCCTCCAGGTTTTCTGGGACTGGGCTCTTCAATGGAGGAAAAAAAATAGTACAAGAAACCACTTGGCTTAATAACAATTGTGAAAAAAGTGGGATTCTGAATTGCAGTGGATATTACGAATCTGCTATCTCAACAGAACATGAAAAAATTAATGAAATGGTAACATAATTGCTCTAGATTTTCTGTTCTCTGAATTAATTTTGCTTTCATGTTCACTCACACTTTTGCCATGCTGTAGCATTGTGCTTTGAAACGTTCCTGCCCTGCTGCTGCAGATCTGCTGGGGTGATGTCTCTGGCACAGAAGTCAAAACTCTCTAAGTTAATTGCTCCTTTCATCCCCTAATTAGAACCGTGCTAATTTCCTTCAACATCGTTATTCCATCAAAAGCCACGTTGTTGATGTGGGGGATGGAAATCAAAAGAGGACCAGTAAAGAGGACACACCACAGGTAGCAAAGAGACTCTCACTGCTCTGCATCATTTTCCAGGATGTAAAGCAGCAAGATTTTTCTGATAATTCCACAAATTCTTGTACAACTTCCCCTTTCCTGGTGAGAGTCCAGACCAATACTTAGCAAACCCCAGTATTGGAAAGTTCTTCCTCAGCTGGCCTATGCCACTGGGGGTGTAAGAAATTTCTGCCCAAAGAGAAATAAAAGCAATCAAAGCGACATGTAGGATCTGACACTGAGTCTTAAGGAGTTAATTTCTGGTTCCTCATACATGACAGTAGATTTTCAAAGCCCAGGTTCATTTCTGGGATGTCACTGTTAGGTTGGCCATGCAGGTATTTTGCAATATATTTGGGGTTTTTTTTGTTTGTTCTGAAGCTGAAATGGTTATTGTAAGAAAAGACCTACCTTCAAAGTTGGAATATACAAGGTCAAACACAGAGGAGAGTATTAAATTCAGGAAACAAAGGTACCTATTTAGAAATTAAGGACCAAACATGCTTTGAGGCAAATGACTTTTTGAAACAAAGTGCAATTTAGTCTTTACTTATTTTCATATTTCTTTACAGTTGCCATGAGAATATTTTAATAACCTCTGTAGAGTTTAAAATGATGCAGGTAATTGCTTAAAGTAATTTTAGTGCTATTAAAGATAACAAACCTCTTGTGTGAAATACTTTGCTAAGCAACGATCAGCAGAAAAGGGGTAAAGATCTTTTTATTGCAAATTTGAGTTCTTTTTATAGGTGAGCTGAAGTGAGAATATAATTACATTATCTATAAAATAAAAAGTGTGCAGGTATTCCAACACCTACCATCTCAATCTTGCATTGACTCATGCAGAAAACACACCAGAATTTTGAGCAGATCCCTTTCTCCCATCCAGCAGCCTGTCTGTGAGCTCTGAATCCACCTCCAGTTTGCACTGAAAATGTTTAAATTGCAACTTTATTCACCACAGCACATTCATAATACCTGAGACAGAATTCCTCCCAGATTACTTGGGAGAGACTCAGAGGAACAAGTGGGTATAAATCCTGCACACCCTGCTTTCATTTCTTTTCCTGACTTTCTTGATTATGGCTACAAAATAATTTCCTCCTTTTTGGCTCTACTTCATAAAAAATGTGTCAGAGGAGTCTAGGAGAAGCCTGAGACTTTGAAACAACAAGTCACACAAAAGCTGGAAGGCCCCAGGTGAGCCACAATAAAACTTGTTTCTCTAAGTTATTATGTGCTGCTAATGAGCTATAAAAATCCTTACAACCTGAATAAACAAACAGATCTTGCATTTTTTTTTCTTTTTCAGGCTTCTTTAAGGGATGCAAGTGACACAGGCAAAGCATAATTTCACTCTTCTCCAACTGCCAGTCAGACAGGTGTAGTGGTTTTGGTTTGCTAATTTTGAAATTTTCTTAATTTAATTTTTTTTTTTTGTTAATGCACCACTAAATGTGATGGGTTTCAGTGTTGGTCAATCACCAGAATTCTTTCTTGTTGTGAGATAAGATTAGGAGAAGGGCAAAGTAGACTCAAAACTTTAAGAGAGTATAAACACAGTTTTATTAACAGTAACTAAAAAGAAAAAGGAAAAAAAAAGTAAGAATTAAAACCAAACTTTTTAGACACTTCTCTTCCCCCCACAAACATTCCTTTCTCACTGTCAATGTAAAGAAATAAAACTTAAAATTCTTCTCACCTCAACCTCAAACTACATCAACAGATTAGCCAGGCATTGAAGCTGTTCTGCTGTCCCACAAGAAATCCCATTTAAACAGATCCTGCACCTTTTGGGCCGTTGGATTTAAAGCCTGATGGGATCTGATGGGAACTTTTTTGCTCCCTGCCTTTGTTGTATGTTCTTCAGCTCTGGGAACTGTTGGCCCTAAATCACGAGAGGATCTTCAGTGCTAACCTGCCCCAAGGAATATGTGAAACAAGCTGGGCAGCAGCTGACAAAATAGCTTGGAAAAGGAAAAGGAAAACGTGAAAATATCAGTTTATCTAGAAAACACACCACATTTCTGTACTGTCAAAGCTCTGCTACCACCTGGGACATGCTTTAGGTGAGTATTGGCCCAGCCACTCTACAATAACTTCTTGCCAGACTGAAAAGATAAGGGAGGCTTCTTCCACCCTTTTTCATTATGAGCTATTTCTCTCTCCTAAAACAGACCAGAAGAGCATTTCAGAGCCTGCTGCTCACAACAGGAATTTACTTACTTTCCCTTCTTTTCCTTTTCCCTCCCCCTGTTTTTTTTTTCACCCCCCTGAACAATGTTTCAAGGTGGAAACAGCTTTTTCCAAACCCCTTGAAGGGGGAAAAAATTATTTCTTTCCCATTCTCCTCAATGAGCAAGACTGATTTTTTAGCCATTAGCTGCTGTGAGCTGCATGTTAATAATGAGCCTGCACAGTGTAAGTAATAATGATGGATGCTTTCCACGTGCACATTTGGATAGGAAAGCTTTATTTCTTTCCATAGGCTCCCTTTAATGGCTCCTACCTACAGGGACCTGCCATTTGGGACATATCCATCCCTTGCTGTGCCATCCTTTCACTGGAGCTCAAGGTATGGGGTGACCTCAGTTCTCAGAATTAATGCCTAATCACCATGATTTGGGGAATTTCCCTTTCTTTTCTTATTTATTTTTGACATAGGAAGAACTGTATTCTTGTAGTTTTCCCTCCTGATCTGGTCTCATTGAACTTAAAAGGTAAAACTCATTTTTGGTTGCTTTGGTTTGGTATTTTGGGGTGGGTTTTTTTGCTGTAAAGCTTAATCCCTGAATATTTGTCTCATGTAGGTGTTCCTGACTAGGGCAAGCAGCCTCTAGGAAAATCACAGAGCCATTTGTATTAAGTAATGGGGAAAAAAAAGATAATTGAAATTGTTCAAGATCTTTCTTTAATCCTATCTCCAGAAAAAAAAAATCAGCCCTGAAGAAGAACTGAATAACCTGTGCAAGAAATGACTCAACAGTTCTTAATTTTACAGATTGCTATTTCTGCCAAAGTAAAGAGTCACAGAAGAATTGCTGGGTGCTCTTGCTCTTGTCATTCACATCTAAACCAGTAAATGTGCACTGGTGCATCAGGCTAAGCATCCTCCTAATGCCCTGCTCAGTCTGATTTGAGAATTAACAAGGCTGAGCTGCCCAGCATCACCCTGGGCAGCGACGGATGGCGAGGGCTGCCCGAGCACCGCTGCAGCTTCAAAATCACACAGGCTTCCCAAAAGAACAGCTTCTCCCAGAAGGATTTCAGTGGCTCTTGTCACAGGTGCTTCCCAGGGAGAGATCTGAGGCCTGAGTCTCCAGAAATAAGGCAAAGGACTTTTTAGAGAGATTTGATCCTGGGCAGTGAAGCAACAACATCACTGACAGGGACTAATGGGGATGTGCCTTTACCTTCTGCCTACGCCCTTGGAGAGATTGAAAAGGCTTTTCAGCCCCCAAAACCTATGTTTTAATAAAATATAAGTTAAAATAGTTATCTTTTCTAATAAAGAAAGCCTTAAGAGAGTGGATTAATCAGCACTGAAATGAATGAAGCAATGCAATGCTTCCTCCCTGCCCACCACACCTTTGCCCATGGGAGTGCTGAGGCTGCAGGTGGAGGACAAAGCTCTGGCTGAGGTCATGGATAACAGGATGGATGTGGAAAACTTCCAGTATGACACAAGAAAGTGCTGAATCTATTAAATAACAGTGTGAGAAACCAATAAATCTACAGATAGTGCTGTGAGGAGTGGCCAGATTGGTTGGGTACCTGGATGGGAGCACCAGGGATGTTTTGGGTATCCAAGTGCAGCAAGGCCAGCAGCAGCACCTGGGGAACTAAATCAGCAGTGCTGCAAAAAATGATTGCAAATACCAGAAACAGCAAATAACCATACCAAAACCAGCAAGTTTTGGGATGAACACAGCAAAACTGTGACCGCTGGGGGAAAAAAAAAAAAAAGTGAGTATGTGTGGGCTGGTTACTTGGGAAGGGTGAAAAGGAGGAAAGTGTAGGATCCATTGTATCCACACCTAATCAGAAGGGAATTGGAGTATCTAAGGGAACAGGGGTGGAGGAACATGGGGATGCTCCCACCTCACACCAACACTCCTTCATAACCCTTTAATGGACAAGAGAAAGCAAAGATTGCTTTGCATATCTTTGTCAGACAAAAATCTCTACAAAATTGAAATATTCTGACTGCTTTTATTTTTCCCACCATCTATCCATGCTCAGATTATCCAATCTTTTTTTCCCAAAAGGATATACTTGAAAGCTACAGCCAAAGCCTAGTGGAGGTCTGGTTTTTGAGAGTGACAATGATGTGTGTTTGTGTGGTAGCCACAAGGGGAAGATCTTGTGAGCAAAGTCAAGGCAGGAGCTGTGGATTTGGAGATCACCAGTATGTCCCACTCTGTACACCAGGCACACTCCCACACCCCACCAAAACAAGATTCTCACTCTTGCTAAATCATTTTCAGTAAGAGACTTCTGTTCTCCTGGTTCATTTTGGAGTGGAATTTTCTTCACTGCAGGTACAATATTCCGATATTCCCCCCTCCTTTTGGCCCTGATACACTCCCTGCTTTCTTGTGACTAAAGTAAAACCTCAAATAAAGCAAAACCAGAATCACTTCCAGCTTTTTGCCAGCTATGATTTACTTGACAAAGGAGCAGCTCCATGACCATTTTGAGGGGCCTCCTGACTCTATGAGGTGACTTTGCCTAGGGAAAAATGTCAGTATAGGACAGAGAACGCATCCTACCCAAACAGGTCATGCTTTCAAGTTTGTTTTTTGTGTGTGTGGCTTTTTGTGTTGGTTTTTTTTAACCCTGTTATTTTTCTTTCTAATTTTCAAACGAAAAAGAATAACCAAATACTAAACAGTGGGCAATAACTCTCATTTTATATCCCCATGAATCCACTGGTAATTGTCCCCTCCTCCCTCTGAAAATAAGACACAGAAACAATAAGGTCTGGAGGTAAGACTATAAGTACCAATAATTATTTTGTCTATCCACTGGGAGCTCAGTGGATAGAAAATTTTTTTTTTTTATTTTTTCAGCTTGGACCTGACGGTCACCATTGACGTCTGTGCCACTTGAGCAGGCACTCTGGTGTCATTTGCAGTGGCCTGATGAGGCTTTTATGAACAATGACTCAGTGGTGTAATTTACAGCATTAGCCTGGCACCCTCAGTGTGCACAGGACACACAGAGCAGGGAGGCACAGCCTGGAGAGGGGAAATCAGGAGAGCACAGCACTGCCCAGGCAGGCTCCTAAAAACCAGCAGCTGAGAGGCTGCAAACCACATGAGATCCACTCTGACAGCTGGGGAAGGCTGTCCTCACCTTGGAAGCTCATTCTAATGCTGAGAGCCAAATTAACCCAGGCCACTTTACCTTTGGAAGGCAGAACTTGAGCATTTATGAAACCACAGCAAGTTTATCGACATTTAAGTTCTTCAACTCACCCCCCATTAAATCTTTCTACCAAAAGCCATAATGATGATGGATTGTCTTTTTTTTTTTTTTTTCATCACAGTACCAGCATTTTGTGAGCAGCCAGGGGCTCAATTGTACTGCAAAGTTTAGCCCTAACTTGTATTGATCCAGTTCTCAAACCAAAAGCCATTTCTGAGATTTTTAGGTTTTTACTTTGTATGGATCAAAGAACTGTGGGCTGCACTAGAGTCACCCCTCTGCAGGGAAGTTGTGAGGGGCTGTTTAAAACCTGCAGTTCATGGATTGAGACATCTTCCAGAGCTTGTGCTGTCAGTCAGGTCAGAGATTTCGTTTCTCTCAGGAAACTCCACCTGAAGAGCTCCTGAAGCCAGCAGAAGGTCCCAGGGTGACTCCCACTGCACATCAGCCATGCACCAGATCATGCTCCAGGATATGAAGAAGAGGAAAAACTCAGTTGACCTGAAATCTGACCCACCCATCTCCTCTCACCCACCAGGGCTCAGATGACACAGCCACACCACAGCTGTGGGTTCAAACTCCTTCTGCCAGGGGCTTGGGAAGCAAAGCAAATGCAAGTTCCAACCCCTGAGGCTTAAAAAGAAATCACCACAAAATATACTACTTCTGGACCAAAACTCTTATTAGGCTCTCATGTGTAGGCAGATATCACTGGTACCTGCTGCTTTTTTTAATGAAAAAATGGCCAGTTTTCTATAGTTTAAAAAAAAAAAAAAAGAATGAGAGGTGTGGTTTGTCTAGAAAATCTTGCTAAAATGAGGAAGCCAACAAGCAACTGCAGGTGGATACTAAGGTCGGGGAGATCTTTATGGGCCCAGATGGGACTTGGACATTTCCCATGATTTGCCAGCCTGGCAGGTGTTTATGGACACCATTTCAGCTGCATCATTTTCCCTGTTCACTACATACAGAAATAGGTACCACACTCTGTCCTCTGAACCCCTCTTCCTTCTGTGTCCCAAACTGCTGCACAGTTGTGTCCTGTTGTTTTGTATTAAATTTCACCACATTTCTGTTGCACAGGATTTAGTGGGAGCTGCTTCAGAAGAGGCTGAAGTGTTGTCTCCATAGTGCTTGGTTTTACACACATCACTTTTAGCACATTACTGAATTTCCACGATGTTCTCCTTTCACAAATGAGGAAAGTGACTCAGAGCTGTGAAAATGCCTGAAGGTATAATGGAACCCTACAAGATCTGAGTTTCTTTGTTTCTAGTCCCATACTTAACAGTAGTTCCCAAACAAAAATTATTGAGCACCCAGCACCTCTCTCCCCAGCACCCAAAATATCCATTTTATTAAGACAACCACCAATCTATTCTTACTGTGTAGCCCTTTTTGCTGCAAGGGGGCCAATGCAAAAGGAACAGCCTCCAGTCTAGTTGCTTTGAAAGCTGTGGCATAAACTATAAGTACTTGATCACAAAAAATTAATTAAATCCCCGTGGCACGCACTGAAAAAATAATCAGTGTTCTTTTTGCAGTAGACTTGACAGGTTTATATTAAGAAATGTTTCATTAAAGCAGTAAAGCTTATTGTCTGCAAATGTTGTAAAGTACAATAAATGAGAATTAAAACTAAATCTTTATTAAGTTTTGATGAAGGTTCTGTCCTTGAGCTGTAAATCCAGGGCATTCCTCTCCTAGAAAACCACTAGGAAGGATGTAGATGATGTACCACAGATGGAATATCTTCTTTGATGATGAAATCACTGGGAACTGTGGGTGGGAGTTGGAGCTGAATTCGTTCTACCTCTTCCCAAACTGCCAAGTTCAGGAGCCCATGGATGACCTTGCATGTGCAAGGATGAGACCCAAGTTCCTCATGGCCAACAAAATAGACAGGTTCTTCCACAATGAGCTTCATTTGTTCAGGAAACCTGAGATGGAGGCACAGCTGCTACACAGAGCTGGAGCCAGCTGAGCTGTACCCTACCCCAAAATCCACCCCAAAATCAGCCCTTTGGTAAGACCTCTCTTGACTCAAGGTGGGCACCTACATATTTCCAGGCACAGGTAAAGATACAGCAAAGCTATTTTAGAAAGGAATTAAATCATTCTGTATCTAGGAGAAGGTGAGGTTGGGAAATGTTGCAGAAAACTGGTGAGAGGATGAGATGTGGATGAAAAATGATTCTTCTGAAATGAGGCTTCCCCTGCCTGGCAGAGAGCTGAGGGGACCTAATTCCTCTTGGTTTGTAGCAAGAGACAGAGAAAAGCACCCTGAAGCTGAAGGAAAACACTGACAAAAAGAAAAATTGCTGGAAAATTGGCCATTAATATATTTAAACTGGCAATTAGAAACAACTTCCACTAAGTCAAGTCCCAGCTGGAGATTAAAGAGAAAAAAAAACTCTTAAAGACAGAGCTTCACACTCTCTGAGAGGAGGGTATGAGGTGCTGGTTTTTATTACAGACAACTTGACACACAAGACCAGTTCCAACCCCATTCTACTGTGTTCTCCACGCTGCCAGTGCTGTCATCACAACACTGAAAATTGAGGGCACTCAGCCCTGGCCTGTCCCAGATTCCAGGGCAGCAGAGAATTCCAAGGCTCAAATTTGCTTTTCTCAATTGCTGAAAGTATTGGCTCAACAGAATCTGAGAAGAGCCAGCTGGGCAGGGCATTCCCTGGCCCTGCTCATTTCCTTCTCAGAAAACGTTCCCATTTTACAGTGGAGTCCCAGGAAAATCCTGGATCTGCTGTTTTACTTTTCTCACCTGCCCATGCAAACGAATTTTAGCTGCTGATTGCTCGGGCTGCAGTGGCTCCCTTTGGAAGGATTACAATGACAGCAGAAGAGGCTGACAAAAACTGTGACAATTCCCTCTTCCCCCAGCTGATTTGGAGCAGCAAATGTTAATGTTAAAATGTACAAATGGCTCTGCATGCAATTTTAATATGATTATCATATGAGAGAAGGAAAGACCATCTGTGGAAGTAGCAGATCTTAATGGGAGATTTAATTGACTACATTTATCTAAGGGAAGATACACATGTTTCAGCACCTCCAAACCAGTTAGGTTGACACCTTTGCTGTGCTAGAATTAATGGTTTGCTTGATGGAGGGTACAGTAGACCTGAGGGATTGTAGCTGTCATATCCCCCTCTGAACAGGGAAAAGCAAAGTTATAAATCACCTTTATCACCAAGATGATGATTAAGGACAGAAAGTAGTGTTTTAGCACAAGAAATGGATGAATGACTGTTGCAAGACCCAAAGGCCTCAGACCATAAAACAAATAACTGTGATTAAGCAGATCAAAAGTCTTTAAATTATCCAGGGCCATAAGGACCAAATTAAGCCTCAGACCATTTAGGAAATGGGCTTCATAACATTTCTTGTTATGAGCATCTTGGCAGGAGTTCAAGCACCTGATTAGGAAATGGGAGAGACAAATTCACTTTATTAAGACAAAAAGATCACATTACTTTGCATTTCTGTGTCAGGGGGAAAGTCAGCAGCAGGGAGAACCATGGTTCTAACTGAGCACAATCCATCCAGGCACAGGTGGCTGCCCAGAAAGGGCTCTAGTGCTTGTACGTCCCATCTTCCACATCCACCTTAACCTCACTTCACTTCTTTTGACTTCCTTTTCCTTTTGACTTTCTTTCCATCATCACTGCCAGCAGAAATTGGCAAGGGTTTCCTAATTAAACAGTGTTGCAAAATGCCATTTTGTCTATATTCAAGCTGTCTTTGTGTAAGGGGGATAGAGGTAATTCCTAAGATCTTCTTTTTTTACTGAAATTTTTAAATTAGCATTCAAATCTTCCAAAGGAAATAGGTCAGAAAGGTCAAGAACACCTTGTTCAGTGACCTCATTCATACAAAAGGAGATGCAAGAAAGGCCATCCTGCCTAGGGATGTCTCCCAGTGGGATATTTACTGGGATGCATCAATGAAAGGGAGAAAGCAGGTGATGACAGTCCTTCCAAGCACCCCTAAAAAAAGTCCTGTGTGCTCTTGCCTACACTCCATGTAGTGTTTATTATACAAGGACTTCTTTGGGAAAAAAAAGAAAAAAGTAAAACTTTCACATATATCTGCGAATATTAATGTGCAAATATACGTGTATTATCTCAAAGAGCACAGCTGTTCTCTAGCAGCTTCCCTCAGCACCAGTTACCAAATTTCCTTCTCTTAAGTTACAAGAAAGGCAGAGAAATTTTGCAGTCACTGAGGACCTGTTTGGAGCTCTCCTTTCCAGAGGCATTGAGATGACGAGGTGAGATGTTCTACACTTGATCCTGAGCCTTGAGAGGTGCAGAGGTGAAACAGCAGCACAAGGAGGCTTATACACCACTTCAATTCTTCAAATACCCTTGGAAAAGCAGGAGCAGCTTGGAAAGGCACAGGTTTGCTCTTCAGAGCCAGAGCAAGTCCTCTCAGTCGATGGGAGGAGGGAAGGGGGTGGTACATTGATAGTCCTCACAGTATTTAACCCACATTACACCAGGCAGATGTTTCCTGAACCCCCATAGGGCAGGACCTTTTAAAGCTACTTTTATACTGGATTTTTTTCATGTCCAGAGAAGGGAACAGAGCTTGTGAAGGGTCTGAAGCACAAGCCTGATGAGGAGCAGCTGAAGAAACTGGGGGCATTTAGCCTAGAGGCAAAGAGGCTCAAGGGAACCACATTGCTCTCTGCTAGCCAGGTGGGGTCAGTTTGTTTTCCCAGGTGACAAGAGACAGGATGAGAGGAAATGGCCCCAGGTTGCTCCAGAGAAGGTTTAGATTGGATATAAGAAAAATTTCTTCCCTGAAAGGGCTGTCAGGCACTGGAACAGGCTGCCCAGGGCAGTGGTTGGAATCACCATCCCTGGGAGTGCTCAGAAGATGTTTAGCCATGGAAAGTGGGGTCATGGTCTAGTGGTGAACACTGTGGTGCTGGGTTAATGCTTGGACTCAGAGGTCTTTTCCAACTTCAATGACTCTGTGATTTTGTGTGAGCTCCACAGCCCTGATGGCCCAGGCTGGGTGACCCTGGTGACCTCAGAGCTGGCTGTGACACCCCTGCAAGGTAAATTGTGTGAGAGGAGCACAGGGCATGTCCAACCCTCTGCCCAGTGGGAAGGGGACTCAGCTGAGATGCAATCCTGGAAAACCTTTGCCTGGACACCTGGAAATCAAACTTTAAATCCAGCATCAGAGCTTGGTGCAGCGCAGAAGTTGGAAGCACACCTCCTGCACCCAAATAAATACCACTTTTAAATCCTCTTTAAACAGCACAGCAGCGAAGGCTCGCACGCACAGCCCTTCCACGCAGGGCTGCAGCAGAGAGGGGCCGTCCTGCTCTCACTTTAAATGCCTCCCAGCAATCTGCTTTTCTGAAAAACACTCCCAAATACCCAATTCTGGTATCCAGATGGAAGTTTTTCCGTGTAATACACTACCCTCTGCTGCTCACACGGGTTAATTGCAATGCAGTATGGAAATTCCTGTGCTCTGAGCTCTGTAGGGGAGAGCTGGTGTTTGTGTTAATCCTGACATTAATCCTAAAATCACAAAGGGTGTGAGTTATTAATTGCTACAATCAAAAGGAAGTGGTGGCTTGCCTGCTCATGATAACTGGATTAATTAGAAGACATATCTGGATTCTATCAGAACTTTCAAGTTTTCTCCTTAAATCTACACTGAACCAGAGTTTGTTCTGTGCAGAAATTAAGGCCAAAGAGTTTCTGCAGCAGATTTTACTGGGAGGTTCGTGGAGCCACAAACACCAACACATGCAAAATGTGTTTCCAGAGTGGATGATCTGCCAGTCCAGTCCTTTTGAGTCAGCACAGGACATGAAGCTCATCACATCAACTCTCAAAAAAGAGCTTTATATCAGAAAATAATAAAGTGATAATAATTTAAGAACAACTGGCAATTGGCAGTTTTGGATCACACCCTCATGTATTTATTTAATTTAATTTGTCCACAGAGAGGCACACAGACTCATTTATCCCAGGTCCCTTCCTGAAATGTGAAGAGAAAAAAAAAAGAAAAAGAGAAATGTGGGATCAGTGCTCCTTCTCAGGGAGGAAGGAGAGCTCACTCTCACAACTCCTCTGTGTTGGGACCTGCAGAGCATTCCACATCAGCCTCCTCTCACCTGAAAACAACCCACTCAGAGCAGCTGCAAGGAAATGGATATTTCTATGGAAGTTAATGCTGGAATTGCCTCTCCATTTTTGCTGCCCAAACCAAATGTCACCAAACTCTCCTGCCTCTCGAGAGCCACCCACAGGCTTTTGACAGGGAGGGGAGGAGTGAAAGATAAACCCCAGGGCTGAGCCTAGTCTGCCTGCAAGGCTTGGACTGACAATACTGAGCATGAAATCAATGCATCAAGATCTTTTACTGCTAAGTGCCTCTACAGCCACTGCTCCCAGCTACTCTGGGAAGGATGATACACAGAGACCGAGGCTACTTGCTTGGTTCAGTACCTTGAGGAACTTTTTAGAAGATGTTTCTGGTTTTCAGACCCACAAAACCTCAATGACTGTCTTTCTTATTGTTTTGCCTCCCACCACAGACCCAGAATCTATTCCCAATGGAGCATTTTACTGGCATCTCTTTACTGGATGGAGAAAGATAACTCTGGATGAACTGAACAGCCATGCCAGAAGGTGAGACACATACACCTCTCCTCCTCTAATGATGCTCAAAGAAGCACAGATTCTGCAGAAGCTGAAGGAGGGAGACTTCCAGCACAACTTGGATCTATTTCTGAAGATCTTCAGTGCTATGAGATTAACTCAATGCTCAGAGTCCCCTTGAAGGCTAATGAGCTTTAAATGCACAGGCAGTGGAAATTTATTCTGCTTGCAAGGCCAGATGCATGCATAATTCTTTGTTGATTCAGAACCATGTTCACAAGAATAAAACCCACTACACTTTGTGTGACCCTGCTCAGGAGAACTTGTGAGGATTTTTCTTCTAAATGTCTTGAATTGCTATTATCAATTTTTATTCCATCCAACTCTTTCATCCTGATTCCTGCAGAACAGCCCAACACTTTGCATATAACAATGTGAATAGAAACAAACTGTAAAGACTCTGGTGAGCTGAGTGTCTGGTATTTATTACTTGTGGGAATTGACTTCTTAGCTCAATGCTGACCATTTTAGGAGGATTTTTTTGTTGCAAGAGGTAGGAGAAAATGCAGGCAGGTGTGTCATTGGTTCTAGTGCCATTCTTCTACACAATCTCTTTGTCCCACAAGATACCATTGTCTAATATGCAGAAAAAGCAGACAAAAATAGTTCTTTTAATTGAATGAACAGGAAGAAGATGATCTGACCCATCAGCCCTCACATGGGAGGCATGAGATATTTGCCATGACAAGGATCAAAATCATTCAGCCTTGCAACTGAAATGACTCATGAAAAGTCCTAAAATGCAAACAGACATGGTGCAAAGTCAGGCTCTCTTGTGGATAGGACCCTCAGGCAGTATAATTCTATGTGGATTTCCCAGGAACACTCAAAGCCCTCAACTGCCTCTTTTTGTTTTTCCTGTTCTGGGGACTAGGAATGAATTCTCATCTCTAACTGGACACTTCTTATGCCTTTTGGGTATCATTCCTACTCAATTTCTGGTTTAAAATTTAATGGCAAGACATATACAAACAGTCAGCAAGCTTTGCCTCCTCAGGAAGTCAGGCTAAATATTCAATTAACAAACCAAACAGCATCTAACTTTACCTTGAAACTTCAGTAACTTATTAGTTTTGCCTTTGCAGGTGCTGGAGAAAATTAAATTCCCAAGATTGAAGCCCTAGTCAGATACTGAAAAACAGCCAAGCTCCTAAGGCTGGGGCACTGGAAATAATCTGTTTCCCTGCCAAAACCAGAAGAAAGTTAGCAACCAATTTAAGTTTCAAGGCAAGCTGATTTTGTGTGCGTTGTTCATTTATTTGTCTTTGCTAGATAGATTTTTGCTTCCTCTCAGTCCTTAGCCTGTACAAGGCTGCCAAGGAGGAGAATGATGTGGTGTGGGGAGGAATTGGAAGGAGTCTCAGACAGCATAGAAGTGTTTGTTTTAGAGGCAGAGACAGAGAGGCTGAATCAGGTCCACGCTGCCAGATTACAGCAGTCAAACACACACTAAGATGACACCATAAAAAAATCATCAGCCCACCTGATCCAGGGACAAGCCACAACACAAACCAGGCTGCTCAGGCTCACTGTTGATGCTGTATGGGTTGTGCCTTGTGGTTGCACTGCCTGAGAAGAAATTCAGATTTAACTGTGCCAGCCCTGCCACCCTCGGCCATCGGAGCCGCAGGTTCACCCGCTTGAAAATCCATCTGTGGAGAGAAAAACAAGATGCCAGCTCTCAGCAGACCACCCTGCAAAGGGCCAAGGAATCAGCCTGCCATAATAATTGCCCTTCTAATAACCTCCTGTTTAAGGAAAAGCTCAGGCTGTTGCAGCCATTTGCCCTGGTGAGAGTCCTGGAAGCCTGACAGCCCTTCCCACTCCCCATGAAACCCTTTAGCTCAGTCCCACAGTGTGATTACTCAAGTCCTTCTGTAAATCCCTATAATTCAGGGGCTGCTGCTTCTCCTCACAGGTGGGCTGTGACCCACTGCTGACTGGTTCTGCTCCTCATCCATCCGTGCAGGCTTCAGCCACTTCAGCAGAGCTCTTTGGAAAAAAGTACGTGTTAGAGTGATTAAAAGGTAAACCATTAGTCATTTACTAATGATTCTAACTTCAGCTCCCAGAATATTTTTGGGTTTTTGACTAATGACTGAATTTCGGTTGGAGAATTAATTCTAGAGATGTATGTCCACACATTTCCCCCTTCCTTTCACCTGAGGTTTTGAATACTCACAGATCTTGGAAAATGGATGTTTCAACATGATTATTTCCTTCCTCTCATAATAGAGAATGTCTCAAGGCTAAGATATGAGAGCTGTCCAAAAAGTTAGAAGGAACAAGGTTGGAATCACTCAGGGGAGACCCAGGCAGCTCAAGGACAAGAAGTCTCTGCACAAAGGGTGAGGACACTGCCCTCTTCTCTGTGGTGACAGTGACAGGACCCAAGGAATGGCCTGAAGCTGTGTCAGGGGAGGTTTAGGTTGGATATCAGGAAAAGGTTCTGTCCCCAGAGGGTGGCTGGGCACTGAGCAGCTCCCCAGGGCAGTGGTCACAGCACCAGCCTGACAGAGCTCAAGGGTTTTTTGGACAATGCTCTGAGCACAGGGTGGGACTCCAGTGCAGGGGATGGCTGTGAACAGAGGGCTCAGGTGCACCTGGGGTGCTTTCAGAAGCTCCACAGCTCTCTGTTCCCCTGCCGAGGGGTGCACAAACAGAAACAGCAACATCTTGAGACATCTGCTTTAGGACACCGAGCTCACTTGGGCACACACTCTGTCATCAGGCCAAGGAACTGTTTGAAAGTCTGATCAACTCCTACAGATCAATTTCTACCCATGGAAATTTGCCCCCTCAGGGTTTTTGTTTGGTTTTGGGTTTTTGGTGGTGGTGATGTTCTGTTTGGGTTCTTTTTGCCCACAGACAATTCTAGCTAGGATGGCATTTCTTGAAAACTCACCATTATTTCCAGCTGTGCAAACTCTGGACATGTCATGGTGCTTCAATATTAGCAAGTGCCTATGTAACATTTCTAATTACTATTGAGTGTTTGGGTGTTGTTTATTTACAGATGCCCAGGAGCATCATGACAGACCCATTTAACCACAGAACAACCAGTCAGCAAGAATATTCTTCATCATTAAAAGCCTTTTCCTGATTCAAAACACCTGCTTCTCATCCTTTAATTTGTATCTGCATGCCAAACACTGTCATGCTGAAATTCAGAAGTACAGCACTAAACAACCTCCTCTTCACTGGCCCTGTGGAAGCAGCTCCCTGTCTCAAAGGTCACCTTGGAGAAATAAAGAAAGGTCATTTGTCACTGAGGGAGGAGCAGGTGATCCTCAAGATCTAGTGGCAGGGAAAGGCCACTGCAGTGAGAGTTTAGGAGTTCCACAGAGTGGATTTTCACACTCTGTTAAGATCCCATGCGCAGCTTTCCAAGATCCCAAGGACAGCCAGCAGCTCACAGAGCTTGGTGCAGGTTCTGATGCTTTCTATGTCTCCAGCCAAACTGCATTTGGGAGAAAAACTTTCCCTTGCTGCAGAACTGACTGCAACATCCTTATCCACACAAATGGCCCCCAGCATTCCTTCATCCCTCACTGCATCACTCCAGTGACAACTTCAGAAGGTGACTCAAACTTCAAGGGACTTTCCATAATCATGCCCCCAGGGAACAGGGTTGGTGATGCCTCAAAATACTTGCTTGAGCAGTAGCTGTGAGGTGATTACAGTTTCAATGGCTACAAAGCTTTAGACACTGACTTCATAGACCCATATGTATATTAGTTCCAGATTTTTTTATGCATTAAGTTAGGCCATGGAAAAATTTAGATCTCAAAGTAGAATCACCACAGCCACTGAAAAGTACTTGAGCATTGATAATTAGCAGGGAATTCGCAAATTCTCTTGTAGCTGAAGTCTTGGGTAAGTCTACAGGAGCTGTCTGGAATTTTCCATGTATATTTAGAAGATCTGTTATCGAAGATTTACCCTTTCATACAACAGCTTTTGCCACCACTCCTCACTGTGGTCAGCAGATACCACAGGAGCCACGCTGCCCTAGTTCACATTCTGAGATCCACATTTCTGTCATGCTGAAATCAGAGTTATTATAAACACCGTGGGACTTATCAGGGTGTAAAGACTGCTTCTAACTCCTGTTTGCAAGATGAAGAGGCAAGACTCAGCAAACAGAGTTAAGGTGCAAAGATCAAGTCATACACATTTCTTCCTGTACAGATTTGTACTGGAAATGAGGCATGTCCAGATAACAGAGCACCAATCTCGTAGACCCAGCAAAGAAAAAAACTGAATTTGATTTTAGACCTCAGTGTGTGGACTTCTCCTCTACTCAGCTTGGCTGTGTGGCATAAAAGCACCTTGAAGTGACAGGGGTAACAACATTTCTGCCAAGGGAAGCCGCTGTTTGTGAATTTTTTTTTTCCTGACTCCTCCAGATTTTACAACATTTTTCAGAGCCTGGAAACAGCTGAAATGTTGTTGTTAGCAGTAAGCAGCCAAAGAAAAGGAAGGAGAAAAAATGGAGCCATTCTTCTAACCATATGTCTGTTCCCCAGGTCTGTCTAGAGAGTGCAATTACCAATAGATAATCACTCAATTTAGAAATGTTAGACCCTGTAGGCAGCTTTCATGACTGAACACAAGGGATGTGCAGTATTAAATAGTTACTCTGCCTCAAGAGATAATTCTCAGTAACACTTAGTGGGTCAGAAATCACAGCTGCAATCGAATTCAGGTTTTACATCTTGGTCCAATAAAAATATATCAGGTGCAGTTTAGAAGAGGAAAAAGAAACTTGCATACAAGCAGACATAAACCAGGGATTCTCCCTTCACATTTCCCTGCCCATCTTTTTTTATGTTTGCTCTGCATTAGAGAAACGGGAGGCTGGGACCTTTTGTGTCTTTGCCATGTTGAATTTATTGCAAGGTGGGTGCTCCTCACAGCTCAACGAGCAGTGGAGAAGGGGAAAGACGTTCAACCTTCCCTATTGGAAGCTTTCCCTATCCAGAGATGTGTTCTCCTTCTTCCCAGGTACCTCAGTCCTGCTGATGACTTAAGTTTTAGATTTTATATTTTTCAGATCCTGTATTGCATTTGTGTATAACTCTGAACTTCATATAGAGTGCTGGTAAGTTCTCTTCATAGTTGGTCAGACAAAACAATCCTTTCCCAGATAGGCACCAAGGTCATCATCTCAGCCTCAGGCCCCAAAAGTACAAACAAAAGTGAACTGGGGGGAGCAAACTGAGGGAATGTGACTTCATTACCTGAAGCTGTAATTGGACAATTAACCCCTGATATGTAAATAGACCAAATTTATCTGTCTGAAGAACTCGTGACCATAATCCATCTTGGGTGTGGCCTCTTCCAGGCTCCGGCACTGCCCCAGGTGTATCCTTTGAAGGCCTTTCAACAAATACCTACTTTATTCTCTAGCTCTGCCCAGCCTCTGTTCTGGGAAGCCTCTCCAAAGCATCACTGACTCTTGGATGGAGCTGGTGCAGCTGGAGTGGAGCTACAGGGACACTGCTGGGAAGCTCTGGAAGCAGATGCAGAAGGGAGGAAAGGCCCTGTAGCTGAGCCCAGAAAGCTCATGGCACAGGTGACTTTCCTGCTGAGACATTCCAGCAGGGCAGGTTCCAGTTCCCAGCCTGCTGAGGCAGAGCAGAGCATGACCAAGAGCAAATCTTCTCTTTCACGTCCCTTTGGTCCATGCCTTTGTATCACAGGGCTTTGTATCACCCAGCACTGGGTGTCAGCCTTGGCACTGCAAGGACACCTTGCCACCAGTTTGTATCTTCAAGCCCCACTCAATACCAGCCCAGTAACCCTCTCCAGGTCACACCCAGCAGGATGGATTTTTCCAAAGTGCTGAAAGGCATTTCTGTAAACCAATTTAATTTTCTGAGATGGAAAGACACATAACTGCAAGGAAGAGCAGTTTCCCTTGCCCCCACACAGGCAGCTTTATTTGTGTTCTGGATGGATCTGTGACAGTGCTCCTGACTAATGCACAAAGCACTCAGAGCCTAGAGAGGGAGGCTCCAGGGTGCTACACTAAAACCCCAAGTGTCAGCTTTAAGAGGTGACACTGCCACCCTAGAGCCATCACCACTGCTGCTTCTGAGAAGGAAAGTGGGCTGGCTACAAGCAGCAAAAAGAGAGGAAGGGTCTGCTCCCCAAAACCATAAAAAATAATCCCCCCTCAGTCTCCCACCAAGAGCCCTGTGAAGGTCAGGTGGAAGCTCTTAGGCCTAGAAAGCACAGCTGAGTAAATTCTGGGAATACCAAGGACCTGTCCTGGGATAGTCCCACCTTGGTCTTACAGACATCTCACTTGTTTTGGCTGGATAAATCCCACTGAAGCTCTCACACTGGTGTGCTGAGAGCTGTACCATTGAGCAGCATTTCACAGCCCCACACTGCTCTCAGTGGTCCTGCAGCACCACATTGCAGAGTCAGGATTACACTCACATTTCTGCTGCCCTGTGCCCTCCATCTCCTTCCAAGGGCAAAGCAGATGATAAATTTCAACACTGATGTATGAAAATACATCTAAAGGTCGATGAGTTTCCTGCCTGGAAGGGCTTTCCTTTGAGGAATTTCATCAGGAGTTACAGGAGAAGCAAGCTCAGGTGATCAGTATGGATAGAGATGTAGAAATTACTTACCTTCAACAAATGCTACTTGGACTCCTTTATTGATAAAGCAGTAGGGTAAAAAGCCTTGAGATGTAATCATTGGTTAAGCTGGGAATAAGTTTTTATCTCAGAAACAATTTGACATCTACAATTCTTAGTTTGTTCACAAGACAACCACTTTCAACTTGACATAGCTAGAAATCAACGAGCAAGGTTAAAAATGCTGTTGTAACTCAACGTTTTTGTGCCATAAATGTGACTGTAGTTATGCTAAATCAGTGGAATATGGTAGCCCAAATTTACTGCCAAGGCTCAGCACGAGCAGTTAATTCATGGATGCTGCTTTACCTGGTTTAGAGGTAAAAGGGTTGTTAAGAACAGCACTCTGGAGCAGCTCCCCCAGGGCTGTCATTCATCTTCCATCCAGCCTGCCAGGCTCCTCAGTGTGTTGAAAGAGACCTTGATTTCAACAATAAAAATAGGTAGCTTGAATTCTGCTTATTTTGTTGCTGTGCAAGCACAGCTCCCCTGAAATGATTTTGTGTGTTTCAAAGCTATCAGCTTGGCAAATATGCCTTTAACTTCATGAAGGAAGTGGAACTGACTTGCTTCTTAAAAAAAACAGCACTCACTTTATTTTTTAACCTTTTATTACTGTTTATACAAAATTCATTCATAATAAGTAACATTAATATACATGCAACCAGTTTTGCAAGCACTTGATGTCTACAGCTGCCCTGCCTCTTGTTCCTTGGTAAAAATACCTTCCACAGGTCCCTATGAATTTGGAAACCATCTATCATTTGTGTCACTGGGTTAAGAAACATGAGGAAAAGCAGGAAGTCAGACACCACATGAGCACATCAACATTGTGTGCCCTGAATGTGTTTTAAGTATGATATAGAACCCACCTCAAAGGGAGATCATTATGATAAATTGCTTTAATTTTATTTTTTTTACTCAAAACTAAGTTGAAATTACTCATTTGAGTTACAATGAGAAAAACATAACTTTTTTTTCACAACTACCACCACTGTGCCTTTTGGCAGGGAGATTTTCCAGCTTGCTTGTGCAGATCAGTGAGGTCTGGATGCACCTGGATGTTAAAGAAGAAAAGGTTTATGCTTACCTGGTGGTTTCCATTAAAATCTTACTTTGGGTTCTTGTGAAGGCCTTGCCATGTTGATTCTTCAGAATGGCTGAGAAAATTTCTCTATGAAATTAACTTCATATGAACAATTACATGGCTCCTCTGCTATGTGAAGTGAGGGTGACTGGATTTTATGTCGGTTTGTTTCTGCTGGAAAACAGGTTTTTGTCAAAAGGAATTTACATTCTACAGTGAAATCCTTTTTGGCTGTCACCTTTAAATCCTTTCCCAAAAGGAAATTTTCAAATAAAGCAAATATTTTAATCTACTTTGCTTTTCAAAAGAACAGATTGCAGAGTGAAAGCAGAAGTGGAATGGAAACCAACCTTTTTTACATAAAAGTACAGGTACATGTTCTTTTACTTTATTTTCCTCAGAGGGTTAGAAAATAAATAGATGTCTAATAAAATGAATTAAAGCAACATCAGTAGGGTTCCCGACATGTTTCTTAAAAGAAAAATGAAATATTGTTGTGTGTAGAGCTGCATTTATAGATTTTTCTTTTTATTTTTTTTTGGTTATTTATTTTGAGAGTGAGGGGGGTTATTTGTATGGTTATGGCTTCTTAGCAGGATTATGGTTCCCCATAAGATGGTACTGCTCCATCATACAGGGCTCTGAATTATTTCAATAGGTTTGATATAACTTTGAATTTCACAGGAAGGGGCAGGGGAAGTGGGAATAGAAAACTTCAGCTGACTTTTTTTTTCCCCTTTCAGCCCTCAGTTCCTGCTCACACATGTTTATAGCCACTTCCAAGGATGATAACTTCTTTGAAAGGGTTGCAATTTGAGCATTTTTATACACCCCAGGTGTATTGCATCTATATAACTCTTATTACCATATAACTCTTCCTAACTATAAAACTCCTTTAGGGAACATAATGCTGTTTGCATTAACTCAGGAGCTCAGAGCAGGCAGCAGGAGCTGGGGCACCTCGTGCAGGGCACTGCACATGTCCACATCCTTTACTCCAGGGTGGAACAGAGCCCTTTTTACTCCTCATAATGGCCAAATAGATTATAAAAACATTTCTCCACAGGAGTGGCTCTGGAGATAAGGAATGTTCATCAAGGTTAAACAGGAGAGAATTTAATTTCAGCCAGAGCCATCTCCAGCCTTGCTGTTGTGCACCTGGTGCCTTCTCACACTTGGCTTTGAGGGGAATAAAACAACAAAATTCCTGGCAATGGAAAAACCAATAGCAGAGGGACTGAAATCTCCCAGTGCAGATGAATATTTATAGCAGCCACGTGAACATCTATTTTCTCAGATTACTCCAGAAGATGTGATAACAACACTGAGGGAAATTGCTTTATGAATTTAATACTCATATATTTCCTGTAGTGATTTCATTCATCTGGGTTTGGTGGCGTTTCATGTGGGTGGTAAGCTCTGTTCTCTCACTGTTCTTATTACAGCTAATCATCATCATCATCATTGTTATTGTAATTAATTGCCAAATTCCTCCTAAAAAAATCTTCTGTGAAAATAACTAAGGAAAGATACAATAACAATAGAAATGTAGAGGCTTTTAGGAATTGCTTAAGCAGTCAAACTGTCTAAGATCTGTGCTAAGGAGTTCCTACAGTTAAAATATGTCTCTGACATACTTAATGGCTTTCTGCTCAGCACCAAAGGGATGAGATTCCACTCAAATTAGGGATTTGTGTTCTCCCTCAAAAGGGCACACAGCAAGAGATCCTGTCTCAAGTGCCTTGAAAGCCTCTCAAAGCTGCCCTGGCAGGGGAGAGGGGACTTGGCTGTGATGAAACAGAAGCTGATTTTGTGAGCACTGGACACAGATTTTGGAGGGTCTATCCACCTACCAGACTGCTAAATGTGAAGCAAAATGCACACCCCTCCATCTGGGGTACAAAAGATGAAGCGACAAAGGCACAATTTAATTACCCAAATTGGTACCTTGGGCTGTCTGGGATGCACTGGGACATGAGAGAACCTCCTGGAGTGGGCACAAATCACACAGGACCTATGGAACTCCGTGTCCTTCTGTCCAGTTTGGGCATTTGGGACATCTCAGGCAGCACCTGGTCTCTCATCTGAAGTCTCTGTACCCTCCAGGGAGTTTTCTCTGATCAAGATCTCCTCAATCCCTGCCACAGCCAGACCCATCTCTCTCCCAGCCGGACAAAGTCAGGATCTGTAATCCCCCTGCTCAGCACAAGCAAAAAACACAGCACAGAACATTAACCAGGTTCAAGCCATCTCCCATATTGGTCCCTGTTGCTTTTATCACTAGATAAACAAAATAAGTGATATCAGCTAGAAAAAATCTCTTTTAAAACATTAGGCTGAGAGATGTCTGGAGTCTGACGGCAGCCTCAAAATTTGGTAAAATCAATGAGTTCTTCAAATGTTCTCCTCTTAATTAAAAAAGGCAATTAAATCCCCCTTTCCACCTAAAGACACCATGAACTTGAGTTGTGTTTAACCTGATCCATTCCATGATACAGCAGGAAACTGCAGGGGAACACAGGGGAGGAAACTCCTGGAGTAGGTGGTCTCTCTGCCAAGAAAAGAAAAGGTCTGGAAAAAATGAGACACAGGGTCCCAAGGAAGTGATTTTGAGTTTAGCACATGAAGAATCAGCAGGAATGGGCTCTGATTGTTGTCTGGCAGCCAGCAGGTCAGGCTGGGCAGCCCAAATCAGATACCAGAGAGAAGCCACAGGCAGAGTCTGGGCCCCCCAAAAGGCTGAACTGAGCTCACCATGGAACTGCCAGGTGTCCTTATGTTTTCAGACACGAGGAAAGCTCTGGTCACCACTTCAGCACTTGGGAGAGTTGTCCCTGCCTAGGACAGGTCCCCCTGTGCCCGTGTCTTTCTTTGTCCAGTAGTGCTTCAGGCAGTGACCTGTCCCACCACCCTCCTGCTTGGCCCCCAGTTCCACCCATGCCCTTCCTCAGCTGTTTCTGCTCCCACCTCAGTGGCTGGGTGCTCTGTGACAGGAGCACATTTCAGACCTGCTGGGGGGGAGGCTGAATTGCCATGACTTTGCTCCAGGAGCAGCCAGACACACCTCAGGATTTACAGCCCCATTTCTCCAGGCACCACACAGATGGGTTTGAAGAGACAGTCCCTTTCCTGAGCTGGGTATAGATGAAGCAAAAAAAAAAAAAAAAGCAAGAAAGCACCTAGGAAATTTATTATAGTTACTCAGCAGCAGAGTAAGGAAAAAAAAAAAAAAAAAGCCAGTCCCAAGCTTGGTGCTCTGCCCAGACCCTTTTACCATTCCTGTCTTTCAATACATTTAACTTAACTTTCGCTTTCGCTGGCATTTTGTTGAAACAAACTTTATGGTCCATAACATCAATGGCACTGAAATATGACAATTAATCACAGTCAGCCACCAAGCTTCCACTGAGTTCAAGCATTTAAGTCACAATTAGCAGGCACAATATTTCAGGATCTAGGTTTAGTCAAAACATGGAAATGCTGAACCAAATTTGATCTACGGCACTGGCAGAGATAGAACCAGCCCGTTATTGTACAGCTATATCCATCATAATTTATCTGGTCTCTATCAAACTCTGCTGTGTTCACCAGGCCATGAAGGCAAGGACTATCAGTAATCCTTGAATCTGCAGAGATGATGGTTAAAGTCTCGTTTGCCCAGCATATTTTAGTGCCCCGTTTCGCACACACACAGCCAGTGAAGTTCCTGAGAATAAGCACTTTAGGATCAAAAAGATCAATTTTTGCAGTAACAGGCTCCAGCAGTGCCAGACCAGCTGTACATTCAGCTCCCAAAGATGCTGCCAAAGCAACAGAAAGCAGCTCCAGGACAAGGAGGGGCTCACCCACAGCGTTCTTACAGGGGAGACAGTGCTATTTACATTGTTCTTTACTAGCAGAGCAAACACCACTAAACACCAAAAAAGGAGGAGGAAAAAAAACCCTTTCAGTGTCAGGGAGAACTCTTTCTTCTCTTACCTCAGTCCCTGCAAGGCCAATGTAACATTTCAGAGAGGGGACAGAGGATATTTGGGAGATGCCACTGCATAGTGGAGTAAGTGCTGAGGGTTCAGAATCAAACCAGATCACCAGCAAACCAGAGCTCCTTCAAAATCAGATGCAGGAGCAGCTGAAAGCCTGGCACAGGTGAAGCAGACAGGGTTAAAACTGCCTGTTCAGATGCACATCCTGCTTGAGCTTTCAGCCTGAAGGATACTACTGGAATTATAGAAGTGACACACTTGACATGGCAACCAAAAAGAGGAGATCTATGAACTGACTATTCTCATGAAGTACAACTCATGAAAAGAAGCAGTTCCTCTCTCTCTCAAAAAAAAAAACCCATAAAGAAACAAACAAAAAAAAAAGCAACCAACCAAACAAAAATAAACACCAAAAAAACCCCCACACAAACTAAATAATAAAACCTTAATGGTTGAAAGGAGAGGATTGGAAAGGCAAAAAAAAAAAATTTAAAACAAAAAGACTGGTTCATTATCTGGTAGCCACTGATGAATAGCTGGGCAGAAGGAGCAGAAGAAGAGGAGGAAAAATTAAAAATTAACCCCAAAGCATCCATGGGAATGCGCCCGGTGAGACTGAAGTGTTGCTTACAAATGAACTGCACTTAGAGGCTCAAAACTGCACTGCACAGAGCAGATCCTGTAGGGAAAACTTATCCACTTCATCTCCCCATCCTCGTGGGCTGAGCCTGGTCACTCCTCTGTCCATGAGGGGTGAGCAAGGCCGGGGACAAGAGGCAAAGCCAGGACTGCTCTGCTGGGTCTCTGTTCCTCTCAGCACCCAAGGGGCAGCACAGCCCCCGTGGGGCTGCCCAGCCAACTCCCCCACCCACCTCCTCAACAGAAAACAGAGCATTGATCCAAGCCATCCACCCCCCATAAGGCAAAATAAAGAGTGTTCTGTTCTGCTGTGGGCCTGCCCTGCCCCTGAGCCTGCTGAGCAGGAAGGGCTCTGCAGCCCGAGCCCAGACTGCTGCGTGCCCACCCACAGCCTCCTCCTCTGGCTCTGCCATCCCTGCTGGCCATGGGCCAGCTGGGCTCTGACACCTTCCTGGCGCTGATTCACTCAATCACAGAATCAATCACTGGGTTGGAAGAGACCTTCAAGATCATTGAGTCCAACCCATCCCTGACACCTCAACTAAACCCTGGCACCCAGTGCCACATCCAATCTCTTTAAACCCTCCCAGGGATGGTGACTCCACCACTCCCCAGGCAGAACATTCCAGAACTTTATGACTCTTTCTGTGAAAAACTTCTCCCCAACATACAGCCTGTATTTCCCTGGGTGCAGCTCGAGGCTGTGAGCTCTGGTTCTGTCAGAGCTGCTGCAGACAGAGCCCAAGCCCAGCTGGGCACAGGCACCTTTCAGGGATTGCAGAGAGTGCTGAGGGCACCCCTGAGTCTCCTTTTCTCCAGGCTGAGCACCCCCAGCTCCCTCAGTCGTTCCTCACAGGGTTTGTGTTCCCAGCCCCTCTCCAGCCTCGTTGCCTCCTCAGGACACACTCAAAGTGTCTCAATGTCCTTCCCAAACTGAGGGGCCAGAACTGGACACAGCACTCGAGCTGTGCCCTCACCAGTGCCAGGTACAGGGGCAGAATGACCTCCCTGCTCCCATCCACATGGATGTCTCCGAGCCCTCTGAGCAATGGGTGCCTTGCCCAAGCCTCCACACGTCACCAAAATGACCCACATTCCTCACCTGCCTGGGTTTAAAAGTCTTGTAAAGAGGTTGCAGGGAGCCAATCATCCCCACAGTGGATTCTTTTAACCAATTGTGCTTAAGATGATTTACAGGCTTCCAAGAGCCAAAGTCAATTCACATCACAGGGTTATTTTTGTATTATTATTCATGAAGCTCATTCAAAGCTCGATTCAAAGGGCATCTGTACACAGTTGGGGAGGAGCTGGGACCCCCACTGTAATAAATGAGTCATTTCTCAGTGGAGAAGGGAAAACTTACCATGTCAGCAGGAAGAATGCACATGGCACAGCCTTGAGAGAAAAATAAAATGAGGTTAAAGGAATGGAAATACAAGGAAATCCTAGGGGAAACAGAGAGGGTAAAATATACAAGTGGAAAGAGTGTCAGAGAGAGTTGTGTAAGGAATTACACTCATGAAACTTTTCAAAAGCTCCAGAGCTTCAGAATGAGAGAAAATAATTCAGTTTGTAAAACTCCTTTGCACCTCCCTTTCCACCCAGCTTTCTTCTCAATCTGGGTGTCCAGGTGCAGAAGAGGTGGTGCAAGGATTCCCAAAGGGAATCAGCCCCTGTAGACATTGATCCATGAATAAACCAAGTCAGGGCATTATTTTCTAGGAGGTGCTTGGCTCAGAGCAGACTGGATGGCAGGTGAAGGCCAGTTCATCAGCCTACTGCCATTGTTCTCCAAGGAGAGAGCAAGGATCCAGGTGGGAGCATTCACACTACTAGGGAAAGCAGGCAGGAACATTTTCATACTCTTGCTGCACGTCCGTAACAAATTTTTGATTCTTAAGGACAAAATTTTCTCTTGTACTGGGCAATATCAGCCTTTCCTGAAACTATCTGGAACTTCTGCCTGATGTTTTGTTAGAAAAGTACAAAGTGGCCTTAACTTTGTGTAAGCTGAACCAGAGCTGGGCTACATCAGAGTCCCTGCAGGGGAATTGAGGGGAATATCTGCTCTACAGGGGCTGCCAAACCAGAGCCAGCCCTGACAGCTCCAAGGACCAAGGCTGGTCACCTGCACAGCTTCCACTCTCACACTGCTGCTCACTGAAGGAAAGATTTCTTCCCAGGACAGACCAAAACTTCCTCACTCAGATGCCAAAGGTTCATCTGCCTCTCAGGCAGGGCTCAGCTGCAGGTGGTTCAGTTCCATTAAAATAACAAGGTGTTAAAACCACCACTGGCTCCAAGCCTGTTAAAAAATATTCCTGGGCTCACCTGTGTCAACCTTTGCAGCTTCCTCCTTCCCCTCCACCTGTCCCCAGCCCAGGCAACTCTACCACCCCTCCTGATGTCCCCTTCCCATGTGATGACTATATACTTTTGGTAAAAGTGTCAGTTCTTTTAATTCACTGTGCCTTTCTCAAGAAAATCTCCTGCTGAATATTTTCCGGGTACTTCTGTGTTTGTTCTGAGGGGTTTGCTTTCATCACTTTAAAATGTGTTTCATTAGGATTTCCTTGCTCTAGTGTGCCTAGAAAAGCCTGAATGATACACTCACCTCTTACAGCATCATTTGTATTCATTTCTTTCACCAGAGATTTTTGGGAGGGGTTTTGGGGTTTTTTTTCGTGGGGCTGATTCTTTTAATTTTCCTTCCCCAAGCTCTTATTGATGAGGTTTTTCACAGAGCTGCCAAAAGTACCTGCAGAGGCTTTTCCCCTGCATGGTGGCTGATGCTGCTGAGTCCATCACTCCACGTGGGAAGCAGGAATGTTTCTGTCTGGAGCAGGCAGCCCCATGGATCAGCGCTTGGCTCTGCAAATGAAGTTTTGCAGTTTTGAATTTAACACCTCAGCTCTTTTGCCATGATCATGGTTGTAATCCTTCACAATTACCTCCAAGTGGCACTTGCTCCCATCCAAATGAATAATCTCCTGCAGGAACTGCCAGGAACACGTGGAGGGAGGGGGAGAAAAGAAGGGGTAAAAGAAGGATATAACTGAAAGGAAAGCATTTGCTAGTTTGTAAAGTTTCTAAAGAACTTTTAGGGTCTTTAAGGAGAAAAAAAAAATCAATTATTTGATAAGGAATTAATAACCAGGATACCAATATCCTTATTCCCAATGAGCAGGATTTAAACTGTCCCATCTGTGGAAGCAGTGGTTTAATTACAGGTGTGCTTCTCTCATATTTAGCATGAGAGGGCCTTGTCAGGCCACAGGAAAGAGAGCAGGAATGGTTTGATGCAGACAGTAGATGCACCAGAGGTCACTGGTGACTCAAATAAGTCAGAATTTTGTGGCCTCCTGCTATTGCAGGACACTCTGCTACCTGGGATAATTGGCATTTATTAGCTGATCTTCGGTGCTGCATCTGTGGAGGACAAATTTTTCAAATCCTAAGGCTGGAATTTGATTGTCTAGTCAGAAAAAAACACACATAAAACAAACAAGTGAATAGGATAGAAATATTTCCAAATGGAATGCCAGCAAGCTGCTACTCTCACCCTCTCTTTAATTATCTGGTTCATTTAGTGACATCAAACAGTCTCCCTGAGAAGAGTACAGGCTGTGCAGTCCTTGAAAAATCTCCACAAACTTGAATTCTTGGGATATTCAGAGCTGGGTATTTGTCCAGCCACATGGAAACAGGGTTGGAATGGTTTGGGTTGAGACCTTAAAGATCACCTAATTCTGACCTTCCTGCCATGGGCAGGGACACCTCCCACTAGACCAAGTCTAGTCCAAGGTGACTTCAAGTCTCATCCAGCCTTTGCATAAGACTTGAAGATCCAGCTGCTCTTTAAGGTCCCTTCCAATCCAGACCATTCCATGGTTCTGTGAACCACCTGGAAACCATCTCTTGCCCCCCCTTGTAACCCCCAGGCCTGGGGCAGCTCACTCACATCCTGCAGAGGTGTGGCCAGGAACAATTTCCATTTCTTCCTTGTGCAGAACCTCCCTGGAAGAGTCCTCAAAATTCCAGCTCTTGAGCCTTCTAAAGGATTGTCTCCTTGCTTGTGCCTGTGCAGAGGAAACTCTTCACAAGGCTTTTATGGATGCTCTGTCTCCAGGGAATGCAGAATTCCCATTCCCATCCCTCAGCTCTCAGGTCAGGTCAGGTTTTCAGGCTTTTCTCCACAGCCTGGGGGTACAAAGACCCAAAGTGCCCCTCCAAATGGAAACACAGCCACTGCAGAGGGCTGGCAGCCTCACAGGGACACTTCTAGATCCCAGCCCCTGGAGCTGGGCACTTAAGGAGCAGAATTAAGTGACAAGGCACACAACAAGGACTTGAGAGTCGGCAGCAAGGCTTTTGGTCTGAATTTAAGGATGAGTTTCTATCATCCAAACCATCTTCAGGCTTCTGCATGCCTGGCATCCATGAGATCCTTATGGTCAAGGGGAATGAAACAAACCCCAGCTCATTACAGCTATCCTCTGAAAAAAAGGAATCATAGTTTGAAGCTGTAAATCCCAGCACTCAGACTCTAACAACATAAAAACAATCTATCCAGCAGAAGATGTTCTCCCCATCCTGCAAGCATTATTCACACATTAAATCAGAACTGACAACGCAATCTTTTCAGCTGAGCTGTTCTCATCCTTCTTTTTTTATCATGATGAAATAATTCCCCTTTTTAACGACTTCCAAATGTTCCTACGGATGCGTTATTGAAGTGACAATGCAGACTCTGAGAGGATGTGTTTGGGTTTTTTTCAAAGCAGTAAATAGACAGGATGTTAATGAAATGGAGAAGTATTAAAAATTTGTTTTGCGAAAAGAAATGTTTTTAACTCTATAAACTGCTGCAAGAGCTATTGATTGTATTTCCACCACAACAAGGCAGGCAGGCAGGGGCTGATTTATGACAGCAACCCAGCCTAACTATCTAACCAGATTTAATATAGTTGCCATTCCATGACACAGTGATGTATACTTTGGTGGCAATCTAGAAAATAATTTGCAAGGAGTAACAGCTCGTTCTTCAGGCATCAGCCATAAAGCTGTCACAGGGAGGGTCCCTGCCCTGTCTGTGGGACAGTGATGTAGTGGGGACAATTGCAAAGCCTCATGGGCTGGGGAGAGAATGGAGGAGCTCAAATTTATGGATAGGAGCGTTTTCAAGAGACTGTGTTGTTACTGGGTTTATTTAACCATAAACCAAAGGTAACCACGCCTCTATTAGAATATGCAGTGTTTGCCAAAAGCTCACTTTTCACTGTCTGACAAGAAATTCAAATGGGCCTTTACTGGGTAAGCTCACAATGAGGTGTTTGGTCTGGAGAGAGCTGGAAACAGCTTTCCATCTGGGAAACCAGAGACAAGGTTAAGGAGAGGAGAGTGGAGTTCCTCAGGGAAGAACACCCATGTCCACAGGCTGCTGGGACACAAAACACTGTGCAGGAGATGCCCTGAGATACCTCCATAACTTTGCAGGTCCAGCCATCACCCTCACTCAGGGCTAGAAAGAAGCTCCAAATAGATTGGAAATTAGGAAAAAAATTCTCCACAGAAAGGGTGGTCAAGCATTAGAACAGGCAGCCTGGGGCAGCGGTGGAATGACCATCCCTGGAAGTGTTCAAAAGCCACGTAGATGTGATGCTTAGGGACATGGTTTAGTGGGGACCTGGCAGTGCAGGGTTAACAGTTGGAGCTGATGAGGCCTTTTCCAACCTTAATGATCCTGTGATTCCCACTGGAGGAGAAGCCTGTTTTCTACCCAGTCCTCATTAAGTGCTTCACACAAGATAATTTCTACCATTTATCATAAGCAGAGCTAATAAATACCTTGACAAGCAATTTCTTTTCTGCGCTTCAGTGCAGGTGAAGCGGTTGAGCAGTAAACACAGACAAGCCCCTTCCCCTCCACCACTGGCCTGCTCTCTTCTGCCTCTGCTGCTCCCCAACACTCCCCTGGAGGGGTGTGAGAGCCTGAGACCAGCGATGTGGGACATCAGGTGTCTCTCCAAAATGCTGTTTATTGTACCCAAGATGTTACAGCAGTCATGGGCTGTGGGTAACAGAGCCACAGCTGTAGGCAAGCCTGAAGCCCCTTTAGTTCTGGTTATAATGCATTGTATTATTGTTGCTGGTGTCCCAGCAGGGTCAAATCAGGACTCTTTGACACCAATATCAGAAGGCTTATATGATTTATTAAAATGACTCCATTATTCAGAAGGATTTTGGGCTATATGTGCCCAGGTTCTGAGCTAACATCTTTTCGTCTCCATGCTCAAACTCCTAGAATGCCAGAAAATGCTTACAAAATCAGAGAGATTACAATTCTCTATATCATAGGTTGGGAAAAGGAAGGCTCCCATCCTCCATGTGGGAGACAGGGCAAAAGAATACATTTGTCCTCAAGCACACACACAAAGAAATATGTTTACAGAAAATCTTTGCAGAGAAAACGAGCTTCTCCTAGGAAGAAAACCTCAGCAGGCTTTCACCCAGAAACTCATAAAATGGCCAGGTGACATTATATATTTTTCTTTACTGAGCATCTTAATACCTAACAACCAATCAGCATCATATCCAATACCTTTACTATTACCTATAGCCTATCATAACCACTGTCATGACCATGTTATGGTCATTACTGTCCAACCACATGAGTAAGTATGTTACATTTTAAACTTAAAGTTCTTTTTCTGTTTTCTTGCAGTGGAAAATCCTTAGACCTTTTTTCTACTTGCCACATTGGCGTGTTTGTTTGCCTATGGTATCTTCTGCTTTTCCTAAGACCTGTTTCTGCTTGGTAAAAACATTTTTTTGTTGGTGGTCAACATATCCTTTGCTCTAGCCATAAAACCTTCCTCCAGCTCAACTTAACCTTTGTTTTCTTAGTTGTTCTGTAATGACCGGCTCAGCAATTCTTAATTTAGACATCTATTATTCCTCTGTATCAAAGCTTGCTTCCATCTCTATTCTGCTCTCAGGTTCTACATTCAGAGAGCTTTTTGACAAGCATGCATATCTGTGAAACTTTCTTGTCAAACTTTCATCTTTCCCAGCATAGGGGTTTGAGGTATTTTATTTCACTTTTGCCATTGCTATATCACCCTTGTTTAGGGTACACTGGCTTCCCCACCAAATCTCAAAATCTGATCCACAGGATCACTGATACACCTAGAGATGCTCCAAGCAAACTTCAAGGTGGAAAGCAAAGAGGACAGCAGGCTGCAGGTGCTTCAGGCTGAGTGACTAGCACCACAGCAGGATTTCCTAGGGAAAAAAATCCATGTTTGAAGCCTCTAAGGATGCCTTGTTTGCCAGCAGCAACTAAAGAAATGAACAAAGAACAATAACTCCTAAAGTTAACCACAGAAGACAGCCCCTGCTGGAAACAAGCTGAGCATATTTTCTTTAGTTGACTAATTCTTGTTTATTCTTTGAAGGCTGACACTATAAAACTGACAATCCAATTACAGTTTCCAGGCTGAAAGAATGGCTTCTAATTATATTGTTTTCCATCATTGCACGAAAGAGTGGATTAATGCTGTATGATTTCATTCCCTGTACAAAATCAGATCTCGGCGTTCTCAAGTGTTTTATAAAAGATACATTAAATAAATTATTAACTGTGTTTTTGCAACAGAAATGGGCTGTACCATAAATAGGACAAATTGAAAAATAGGGATCTGCTGCTGTGTTTCAGTGCACCAGGAATGAGGATGACACGTGCATACCGAGTGAAATGGCACCAATTTAAAATTGAAAGGAAAGCTCAGGTGACTTTTTGAAGTGTGGGAGTGGCAACCTGACTTCCAGCATGACTTTGGGTAAGTCACTTGGCCAAGGGGAGGGAGATGGCAGCTCCAGGAGCCAGCCAGGCTGTCCTGCAGGCACAGCTGTCTCCATGTGGGTGAGGGTGTCTAAGATTCTGCTCCAGCCAGGAGAGGTCAGGGATCAAACATGCGTGAAACGTGACCATTTCAGAGCTTCTGCTGTCTTTGCCTTGGTTCTTACGTGCTCCCCAAGCACTGGATTCTACCACAAGTCTAAACTTTGGGATATGGATATGGATCTTGCCCCAAATTCCAGGTTCCAGGACAGGGCTGAGCCACAATCTAGGCTGGCATCCGTGAGCTTTGGTTGGATTTACATCCAAGTCATCTGTACTCTGGAGAAGAAAAGAATTTAGTGCCTGTCTTGAACAAACATAACAGTTGCCTGCAGAAAGATAAATAAAATACACTCAGTTAAATGGCTGAAATGATTGGAGGCTGAATCTCCTGCCTATTGCTTCTCCTCCTTGTGGTCAGGGCTCTAGTCAGTAATTAGAGTTGCAGTCTGAAAGCAGAACAAGGGAGGAGAGGGTGACCTTGAGCAAGGCACTGTCCCCTCAGGGTACAAATCCTTCAGAGACACTTTTAGATGCACACATCTGGCTCCACACACACAGCAGCTGTTCCCAGACACAGCTCCTGGCCCACAAGAGCCCTGGCAACCTCTTCCATGCAAGGGCTGACAATTCAGACCTCAAATCGTGGAATCACAGAATGGTTTGGGTTGGAAGGGACCTCAGAAAATCATCCAGCTCCAACCCCTCTGTCATGGGACATCTGCTACAAGACTGGGTGGGTTCCACTGAACCAAACTGGTCTGGTGCCCAGCTGGCACTGAGAGGAGCAGGACTGCCCCAGCCCCGAGGGCACAGCTGACCCATTGCCCTGGGGGTTGCAGAGCCTGCTGGACACAGCCGGATGCTTCTCTTCCAAGGAGCAGACAACTGAGTAAAAGGAAAAAAAAAGTAAAGTCAGAGTTGCTAAGCCCTCAAAGAAAGAGTCTGAGCCATTTCTTGCCTGTTTCAAGATGAAGACAGGTATTTCTCTAAGGCAGGTCCCATTTGACTGCCAAACCCACACAGTTCAGACAACACACAGCAAGAAAAACAAGAAGACATTTCAACATCATGAGCCTAGTGAGAACACCATGAGGAAACCAGGCAGGTTCTTTTACACCTCTCTCCAACTCATAAAAGGATATGATCATGAATCAATCTAACACAGAGAAAGAATAAAGGAGCAGTGGTTTGCTTCCATCTTTTATTTCTCCAGCACCCTTTGAGCCCGAGCTCAGAGCAGGAACCAAGCCCACTTTTGGAGTCAAAACCTGCCACCTAGAGAGCAAAACAGCAAATGTGAAGGAACAGGCTTGGAGGCTGGTGTGGTTTTTTAAAGCAGCTATCTCGTAATGTTACAGATGTGCTGGAAACTATAAATTTGCTGTGCTGTCTTTTACAGCAACAAAACAGATTTTAAGAGACTCTCAGTTGTGTATCTGCACAGCACAGACATCGTTACAGGATCCTGCTCCTCCTCCCAGCAGTGCTCTGTGTTGTTACTACAGTACAGAAACATGGGTTTACTCCCAGTCCTAGAAATTTATGTGGGTTTTGTAAACAGAGAGGCATCTCTTGCCATTTCTTTTGAGATCACATAACTGCTGCAGAAATAAAGTCAGATTTAATGAGAGTTTTTGGATGTTCTGAGTGGCAGAGAATTGCCTGGGTCTGAGCCCTGTGAGTGAGCTATGGATGGTCAGCAGGTCCAGCAATTATCAGAGGGGACCTGGAACGACCAAAAAAAAAAAAAAAAAAACACCACAAGAAAACCCAAACCAAACCAAACCAAATCCACAAAAAAACTAACAAAGAAAGAAAAAAAAGCCTAAAACAAAACAAAACATGCAACAAAAAATCCAAACAACACACGAACCCCACACACAAAACAAACAAACAAACAAGCAAACAAACAGAATACAATCCTGGTGCAACTCTGAGCAAGTTCCCTGAGGTTTTTAACTTGAAGAAAACTCTCAGATTTCAATTTCTAGGAAAATATCCTCTTTACACCTCAATTTCAAATGAGACAAGCTGACAAATTCCTTTTGAAAAGAAAATTGAGTTTCAGCATTTCTGAGTCAAGAAATTTTCCAAAATTGCTGACATTGATTTCAGGTCAATTCAACACTAAACAGAGGTACAAGGAGAGGGGATATTCCGAAACAACCTCTCCCTAACAATGGTAGGTAACAGGTTTTAATTCCTGTATCATGGAATCACCTCCATCACACATTCAGTCACTGTCCTCCGTGGTTCATCATACAGCCCAGGCAGGAAAGGAGGAAGTGGCAGATAATCTCAGGATTGTGCTTTATTTACCCTACATTGTGAAATACCCCCACCACTCACCTCAATCAGCTCTCTGTGAAGGCTCCTCAGAGCCTTGGGCTGCACAGAGCAAAGGCTGGATGTAAATCAAACAGCAATTCCCAAATATGCTCTTGCCTGTAGCCTTAATTAACTAACTGCACCACCCTGTGCTGGGGTATAATCTCTGATAGAGAAATACAGTTTTAACCCTTTATTCTTTATTACCTTAAATATTATTTATTAAACTCAGGAAAAACTATTATTTAACAATATGGCCAGTAGCACAAACCTCATTTAATTGCTACTGGAGTGCTGCAAGTTGATATCGAAGAGACTTTTTTCTTTTTGTTTTAGTGTTAAAATTTCTGTGGAAAACATCAAACCTGGACTCTTCTATTTCTAGTCATCCCAAAGCTAGAGGCTGTCTCAGCACTCCCAGCCCTGTACAGATGCTCCAGGAGGAACACCCAGAACCTGCTGCTGCCAGGTATCCACAGCAGCACAGCTCCTTCTACCACCCTCCAAAATCACCTGCAGGCTCCTGCCCGTGGTACCAGACAGTCCTTCCTAGGAAAAGCTGGCATCTAATCCTGACCAGCAACAGGCAGTGGGAAAGGGAAGGTGAAGGCAATGGTAAACTGAGCAAATAGTTATGTTGGAGCACAAGATTTAATTCCACACTTTCAACAAAGTTCAGACTTTGCACATCACAAGTTGGGCATTGCTTTGAAACCACCAGCACAGAAATCAGCCTGAAGTTCTTCTTGAAATGTATCTTTGTCACTGGACATTTTTTAAGTTTCTTGGATGCAAACTTGCCGAGTTTTTTCTTCCATGGGAAAGCTCTTCTTCTCTGCAGATTTCAAATCCTTGTGTGTGTGTTCAAGGACAAAATGCATTCCTTTGCCTGTCTCTTGGTATGGGAGATGTGGTTTGCTTTTCTCAACCTATGATATAAAGAATTGCTCTCTCTCTGACTTTGTAAGCATTTTCTGGCATTCTTGCAGTTGGGGTATGGAGCTTGAAGAAGCAAGACACCAGCTCTGTACTGGGCAGAAACAGCCCAAATCCTTCTGAACTATGGAGTCATTTAATAAATAATATCAGCCTTCTGATATTGGAGTCAGAGTCTTGATTCACCCCAACGGGACTCCAACAGCAACAAACCTTAGCTCATATCCTGGCATTTTCTGGCCCACTTTGCACTGACACCTGGCTGGCACCAGGGAATCCCACCACTAGGAAGTATTAGGGATCATCCAGAACCAAGGATTGTCCAGTAAGAGGAAAAAAAAAACCCAAGGGGGTCTACATCCTTCTCTCTTTGTTGAAGAAAATCAGTGTGGCAATAAATTTCCCTGACCAAAATGACTTTAGAGAATTCATCTCTCAAAAGTGAAAGTTATTTATGGATTGACACCACTGTCAAGTGTAGATCAAGAAACACAAAAAGGACTATTCCATAAAACATTATGGAAACACCAACATTGGCAGCATTTCTCCTGCACATAAAAACTCTCTGGGTTATACCAGGTTATAGCTGTATAGGCTAACTACTAGGTTATAAAGTAGCAACAGCTTTAAGGCTCAACACTAATTTAAGTTTTGCCTTTAAAAAAAGAATAAATAATCAGTTTTCGAGACCAGATTACTCAAAATATTTATCCACAAGAACACATGGTGCTAAAGAGATGTGAATGATTTCCAAAGAGACGCTGCCATTAATTAGCTGGTATTTGTCAATGTGTGAACAATTTTAGGCAGCAAGAAGAAACGGTGCAGACCAAACCTTTCTATCAGACAAGGTCAGAGTTGTTCTCCATCCTGAGAAGACATCAGTTCCAGGCTGGAGCAGATCCAGGCAGCTGCTGAGGCACAGCACTGGAGACTGCTGCAAACCTTACAACCAGGGGTGAATTGCTAAACCCATCCTTGGATCTCAAGACACAAGGAAACACCTTCTCAGGGTGTAGCAATCACTGCAGTTTATAGCTGTCTTCTAAAATAGCTGGTGCCTCTAAAAGAGCTCCCAAGGAGCAATACCTAGCAGGAGACTCCCTCCACCTCAGCTGTCCTGGAAGAGCATCTGTTCCAGGGATGAAATTAAGGCAGCTGATCATGGAGCACTGCCCATCCCAAAGGGCAGCAGCACAGCACTACTGTGAGTTACTCTGAGGATCAGGTTCATGAGAAGACTGGCTGCAATTCCCTGACATTCCTTGCTGAGGAATTGCACTCTTGCACAGACTGAGACAATTTAGCAGTGCTATTTCTCTAAAGGGCACCCATCAGTCTTTTTGCTCCAGATTAAAACAGGCACCACCAGAAAATTGAGCAGACCTAGTAAAAAACACCCTTATCTGTAGTCAGAGGCTTTATCAAATGATTTACTGCTCAACACTGCTTTCAGCTGTCCAGTGACAGGGTGTCAGGTTCATCTCAGTAAATCATGCCAAGGTGAACAATGCAGCACCTGGTCCCTGTGTCCCAAGGCCTGGACCACCTGGTTGATGCCAGACCATGCATCAAGTGCATGAATGCACCTTCAGTGTGCAGAGATACAACCTGTCCCTGAGGCACTTCATCAGGGCTTAGCTCCAGCAGCTGCAAATGTCAGTACTGACACGCTTGCTTGCTTCAGGAAGAGAAATTCCACAGGGATTTACTCGAGTAGGAAAACTAAGAACAGTTTTAAATAAATAACGACACGAGTTTTCGTAACAGCACCTTTATGGGACACAAGGTTAGCTTTAAACAAGTGCCAGGTTACATGAACTGTCAGTCCTCTATATAAAGCAATCTGGGGTTTAGTCCATCCTGATGAAACTTGCAACATTTATAGGCACAACACTTGGGCCATATCCACAGTAAAAAAAAGGGGGGTTTCCATTACAGTGCTGGGAGTGGTTAACAAGAAAATTATCTTATTGTGCTCCTTTCTAGAGAATAATAATTCTTCTCCACTATGTCCCATTGTTACTTGGATTTCAGAACACGAGCAGTGCAATGCTAGTTAAGATAAAGTGGAAATTAGGAACAGCTAAAGACCAAATAATCTTCACAGGTAAAGACAATTTTGAATATATATTTTGCATGTGAAATTATATTAATTTTTATCAGTAACAATTCCATCTCTATACACAACAAACAGAATTCCTTGCCAGTAGAGGACTGCATTGTGCATGGCTAATCAGCCTTGAAGAAAAAGTCTGGACCTCAGGCATATCCAGCTACGTGGATCAACACCAATCCCTTCAGATCCAGCAGCTTTGGTTTAATGGACGGAAACTTTGGCCTATTGTTCAAAGGTACTGGCCAGCAACGGACAGGCAGGACTGGACTTCTTAAAAATAAAGCAAAGGTGTGGTATGTGCATAAAGTCAGTGCCTTGATCCTTAAAAGCAGCTCTACAAGCAACTTCACCTTAAAAAGGGGCAGTGCTTAAGTTACAAAAGATTTTGTTTATGATGACCGAAGAAATGGCTCTGCTTCAGGAATTCAAAAGATGGATCAGATTTAGTAGATTTATTAATTTGCTGTGATTTACAACAGGGTGACAACGTCTGAAACAAGGAGACACCAAACCAGGTTGAGCCAGGAGGTTTATGGCTTCCGAGTCAAATTCACTGACCATCGTCAAGTCATTGGGGCAACTGAAGATTAGCAGACAAAAGAGAAGCGGAGGCCGGGTGCTGCACTGGTGTTTTGGAGAAAAGTATTCCAAAGTGTCTTCTCTTACAGCAATTTCCTTTTCTCAAACTCCTGCAAAGAGCACGCAGATGTTACCAGCAGGGAAAACAGAAAATGCTTCTATTGTTCTTCTATTTCAAATTACTTTGTATGTATCTTAGGAAATCTGATGTTACGAATTAAAAAATTGGTATTAAAAATTAAAATATAAAAAGCATGAAGTGTGCAAGTTAGGGGGAAAGGAAACTGAGTATTCTCCCACCTCACATTAACAAGCCAGCTCTGGAAAACCAGACTGTAGGCACTGCCAGACTGCAATGCTGTCAAGGAACCATTTGCTCCTAGACACAGCATAACAGGCTTGAAAAACACCCAATTCTGCATCAGAACTGCAGTAGAATCCTTACAGTAAAGGACTCAAGCCAGGGAAGCAACAAAATCAAGATTTTCATTGCAGTAAAGAAAAAGCAAAATAGAAGAAGGGAAGAATCCCACAGCAGCCTGTGGAGATGCTGTAGTATACAGTCACCACAGGAAACAAAAAATACCTAACAGAGCTGAATTACGCATCTCCTCTAGCTGTGAAGCAATCCCTTTTTTTGAATATGAATTAAGTAAAATGCAAATAATCCCATTCCACACCTCAGTTTTTCAGCAGCATATATTCAACCATAACTCTGAATTATATGCCAAGGCTCTCCTTCCTCAAATACCCTACTTAGAAATAATGTTCTCATATTTTACATTAATTCAGGCTCTTTGCACCCAGAAAACAATTTCAACAAGTAGCTACGCTTGAAAGCAGAATGTAATCTCTTCTCTATTTTGCTACATTTACTTTTCTATAAAACAATATTAAATAAAACTGTGTGCACATATCTTTTATGTATTAATTTCAGCTTGTCCAGCCAACAGAGTTCTTATGTTTAAGCAAGTTCAGAGCAGCAGAGTATCTGGGTAAGAGATGACTCCCAGCTTGTATTCCCTCAGAAGTGGCTTCTTGCTCTGGATGAGCCAATGCCTGAGGAACCAACCTTGTAGATGGTGCTGCCCAGCTGAGCAGGGGACATGCTGACCACAACCCCTGCACTCTGGAGGGCTGCAATCTTCTCCTTGGCTCCCCCCTTTCCCCCAGCAATGATGGCTCCAGCGTGGCCCATCCGCCGGCCCGGAGGAGCCGTCAGGCCGGCTATGAAGGACACCACTGGCTTGGCATTGGGGCCCTGGAAGAGGTAAGAAATGTGTTATGTGGAGGAGGGTGGCAGGAAAAGCAGCTCCAGGTGGCAAATTGTTCATTTGGTATTTTTTATTTAAATATCAACTCGCCAGGCAAAGTTATTAAACAGCTCAGACAGCTCAAAGGAGTGTGGAGTACTTCCGCTCCTGATAATCATCATAAACCAGAAGCAAACAGAAACTTTAAATCTCTCTACACACCCATGCATACTACAAAAAGAAAATCACTACAAATATTGTTACAGGAATAAAATTCTGAAGTTGACACATCTCTCCAGTTCAGAGAACTAGAGAATATAGCTGGAAAGGCCTCTAAAATCAAGTCCAACCATTAGACTTAATCTGGACAACACTCTTAATCTCAACACTTTTTCTTTTAAAAAACCATTACTGTTTGGGGTTTTTGTAAATGGAGATGAGGGATTGAACTCAGTTTTCCTTGATGTGGCAAAAGAAGCTGGCTAACTATGAAAGGGACTGGAAGCAAGGTGTTTTAAGACTTACGGCATTATTTTCTTTCAAAAATGCTGCTGCATCTTCTTCAGCATTTCCTCCAATCTCCCCAATCAATATGATCCCCTCAGTACGAGGATCCTTCAGGAAGACATCGAGGCAGTCAATGAAATTAGTTCCATTGAAGGGATCACCTCCAATACCTAAAAAAAAATATTAAAACCACAAAAAAAGAGTAATTTGGGATAATGATATTGCACTTAAAATAGAAGTTTACAAGTAAATTTCAGGCAGCTCTGAAGGCTCTACCCAAGTCAGAGTGTGTCAAATTCCTGCTCCAAATACCTCCCCCACAATTCACAGAAAGTTTTGATATCTGAATGTTCACCTTTCAAACCATAAACAAAATGTTACAGACACAGCAGCACCAAGACACCAACTCCACAATTTTGGTGTAAGAAAACTGAACTTACTTAACACACCCAACTAAATGCCTAAGAATACCCTAATCCTTTATAATATTTAAGCTCTTGGGACAGTCTGTTTCCAAATTGACATTATATTTGCTGGCAGTTCTCTGTTCAAACTGGTTTTAAGGCTTTTATTAACCTGATGTGGAAATGGTAACAGAGAAGAGCTGTACTTTGCACAGCACATAGGGATCCCACTTCTCAACAGAACTGCCATTCAGCAAATTCTACACTTGCAAAAAGGAATTATTTTGGATTTACACTTGTGAAGAAAAAGCAGATTAGTCTAGGTCCAAGGGGCTGATTCTGAGGGAACCTACCAACACAAAAAGACTGCCCCAACCCAACTTGTGTTGTCTGATGAACGGCTTCGTACGTCAGGGTTCCAGATCTTGACACAATACCTTGAGGAAAGAAAAGAAGATAAACTTACCATAACACAGCACATAACTAGAGGCAGCTGTTCTTATAGTACTGAAAATCACCTCAATAAACAACATGAGATACCAGGTTTTCCAGCTGTCCTTGCCAAAACACTCTGTAAGATTCTTTCTGCACTATTTCTTGGTTTTCACCTTTTGACACTTAACTGTCAATGGACTAAAGCTGCACAGAAAGACAGTAATATTTCTGTCATGCTAAAGTCTTACCAGGAAAGAAAACTGAAAAGCAAATAAAAGAACATACTTCTATCTTGTATGTGAGTAGCTGATGCACTGGACTGGAAACAGAGTTGCAGCTCAACAGTTAACAAAAGAATTCTGTATTAATCACATCCCCAGTATGGTCAGGCTCACAAGAGATTCTCCAGAACAGAAAAATGCTGCACAAATTCAAGTTATCACTATTAAGGTATTTGTTGCTGTTCTACAGAACACATCTGGCATTTACATTACAGTATCACAAGAGACCACAACTCCAGTTTTAAATTCAGCATGGAAGGTAGCACAGAGCTTAGAGCAGAGGGAAAATATTTGCGTGGCTTTTTGTTCATTTTTTCAAGTCAAGACTTCTGTTAACACTGCAAAAGGAAAGATTTTCAGGAAAAACAGACACCATCTTCCATCTACTTCAAGCTATATGACAAGGAATATAACATGTATGTTGCATGAACAGAGGAGAAAATACACCACTTGACTAAGAACCTTAGTTTTATCAACTGTTTATACTGTTGGCCAGCTCAGATGTGTTCTAGCACAGGGGATTTTTCTTGCTATGTTTGAAAAGGCCTCCCTGTTTACCACTAAGATCAGATTGCCTCAGAGAAGCTACAGATGAAAGTCCCAAGACTGTGGTTATTTTTATACCTTGCATCACAGTATATTCAAGATGATTATTGGATGCCTCACAGTAACAGAAAGCTGGAGAGCACATCACCAAAGGTCACACATTAGATGAACCTGGGAGGGTGGCAAATCTACATTTTTATTCCTTGATCACCATTGAAAACATTTCCAGCAATGGCAGAGCTACTGGATTCAAGATTTTAAACATTCTTTTGCACTTGATTCTAATAACTTGTGGCTGCAACACCTTTCTTGTATATATTTAGAACAGAACTTTGATTCAGAAGGAAGCTCAGGGCAACACTGGTTGATGTTCCCTTTGAGAATCATAGAGCAATGTCTTAGTGGTTTTTATCAAGGGCATAATTGCAGCCATTTGATTTTTCAATTCCAGGTTCATGGATGCTTGTGAAAACTGGAGGTGGAACATGAGCACTAACACATCTTCCAGCATTCCTCAGGTGCAGTCTATTCTCAAGCCAGAAGTGGTTACATAGCAGAGATAGCTCTTCATGGTAAAAAAATGCAGTGAGTCCCTGTAGTACAACAGCATTGAACAGGCTTTCCCACAATAAACACATTTTCCATAAAAAAAAAATGGTAATGCTGTAAAGGGTACTACTGTGCTCAAGTGAAACTGGTTACCTTGCTGACAGGCAACAGCAGCATGTGCTGTTTACAGCATTTCTGAAGCTCTACCTAAGTACAAATGTACATTTCAGAAGACATTTCTCTACAGCTTCTGAACTGCATTATTTGAAAAAAAGAATCAAGTTGTTATTTCTATAGTTTACAACCAGGAGCTGACAGAAGTCAGGACAAGAGGCTTGCATGTAACAGGGTGTGTAACTCATTACACACAGGGGGTGTGACTAACATTGATTATAAACAAGTCACTGCCTTCCTGCCCTTTACCACACTGCCTGAAAATCTGGTATATTTGTCAATTCCCCTTGTGATGGTTTCATAGTTGTCTGAATTATGTTATAAACTTGTCTGTGGTCTCTTGTCTTTGCTATAGTACTGAGATCACTAGAAGAGTAGGATCCCTGTCCCAAGCAGCCAAGCTGTTGGAAGGAATATTGTTGGAGAGCTTAGTGCTCTCAAATCCCAAGAAAAATGGAAGTTTCCTCAAGGCTCTCCTTTGAGGATACCAAGTTAATCACATTACCTATGGGAATTCCCAATTGCTTTGCCTCTTCTATCAGCACCCAGTGATTCTTCCACCTACTATGGAAGAATTCTGGATTTTGGCCATCAGGATTGACAATGCTAAAATTCATGTACAAAGTAAGGATAGACAAGCTGTCCCACAGTGTTATCAACGCTCTCCAGGGCAGGATGTGCCTTGCCTCACGAGGAAGAACACTAGAGCACCAAACTTGTGTTTTAGACGACGCATAAATATTCAAAAACTCACCAATTCTTCCTTTCTTGTGAATGTGACCAGGCATGATACCAATTTTACATTCTCCAGGCTAAGGAAAGAGTGGGAGAAGTCAGATGGAACATTCAAAGCACCACTAGAACAGTTCAGCCTTGGACCAAAGGCAGAGGTCACTTACATTGATGACTCCGGGGCAGTTGGGGCCCACCAGCCGGGTCTTGTTCTGCCGCAGCAGCCTGTGCTTGACCCGCACCATGTCCTGCTGGGGGATGCCCTCAGTGATGCACACCACCAGGGGCATCTCTGCATCGATGGCCTCGTTGATGGCAGCAGCTGCAAATGGGGGAGGGACGTAGATGACAGTGGCTGAAGCACCCGTTTGTTCTTTGGCCTGCAATGGACACAGTAAAAAACACATTTTGTGTTTAGCGGGGCTGAGGAGAATGTTTGACAACAAGTCATTTAAAATACATCCATTCTCAGGCATGAATTAAGGATAGGTATTCATTTACTATAATCTAAGCAAGTGTTAAATGCCCTGAAGATGGGGCCCAACCAGGGAACTGAGAACTGACCACTGTCTGGAAAGGATCTGCCCCATCATCACGACCATAAATACTCTTACACAACAGTTTGCTAAAAATTCATCATGCACAGCAGAATCAATCAAAAACTAGCTTCATTCATAAAGCAAGTGTACCCAGACTCTGTGAACTTCACAGTGGAAGCCAAACTTGTGCCTGACCTCCCTGAATGCGCCCTCTTTCACAAGGCTTCTATTTTACTCTGCCCAGTGCCATCCACAGCTCAAACACTTGTCTCTCCAGTGTGAGCAATGAAATAAGGGGCCCTTCAGCTTTAAACTCTGTGCCCTCCAGGCACTGCTGCAAATTACCTCCTTCACAGAATTAAACACAGGCAGACCTAGATGAGTTTTTCCCCCTTTCCCTGGAGAAATTCCTCCAACTAGATTGGTGCCATAGTCCAATGCCTGCTGGCTGTGAAAGGTGCCCTACGAGAGAGAAAATAAAGTTAGAAGCCATGTAATAGCAAATTAAGTTAACCAAAAAGTTTGATGTTATCTCTAATTCTGAAGGCAATTTATGTCACTAAAATTTGCAATAAGAAGGGAAGTTTTCACTACACATATATATGTATAATCAGATATTTTGGAGAGTGCATTCACATGTTTTAAATGCATTTGGAATATGCTAATATGCTTTTTTTTTTCAATCAGATCACTGTAGTTTCATGCTAAAGGGTATTTTGTTGTGTGCTGCTAACACACCTGCAGACACAGCAGCCACAGTTTCTTTTCCACATCAAGTTTGGCAGATGACAAATACTACAGTGAAATAGAAGAAATTAGCATGCTCATCCATGACTAGCTGACAGTTTTACAAAGCCAGCCTTCTCTGCCTGCAAATGTGTGAAAGAGTGAATCTGAGAAAATTATTAAGTATCCTGAAATGAAAACAGAAATTTAATTCATAGGAATTTATATTGAAATGCATTTGTGAAAGAAGCACTTCAAAAATGGACGGGTTTTTGCTGTTTTTTTGCAAATAGCCTTTTAAAAAGAAACTCTTTCAGCTCTATACAATATGAAAAACAAAAATGAAAAGTACTGTAATAGAGATGACTCAAAACCAACTTTCAAGCTTGTGCACAAGTATTTGGGCCAAAGAATGTAAACTACAGTGCTGAAGGGACTTTCCTGATGGTGAAGGAAGTCCAGCTTCCTATCAACACAGACAAAGGCAGTATATAATCAATTTCATATATAATTATATTTTCTGAGCAATTAACTTTCTGACTGAAAGGCTGATAGAAGAAATGATTTATACACATACCTGTTTGCCTGTAAAACCCTGACAGATAACCTTTGTGTTTTTGTTAACATACAGGTTTTTCCTGGATGCTGTGTAGGAGCAGTGTCGGACTCCATTCTGTTGAACTGGAGAGAAAAGAGAAGGGAGCACAAACCATTAATCCACTCCTTCAGTAGACTCTGAGTCAAAAAATGTCCTACCAAGTAAGTGCATATCAATCAATGTTTGTATCAAAAAATCATGAGCAGCTAATGTTTTCAAAAGCAGCTCTGAAGCCTCATTCAGTGCTTGTCATTCTAAGACATTAAACACCTGTAGTTCACCCAATTATGGTGATTATTCAATTTACTAGAAACTAGGAGAGGTTTCTCATATTGAGTACTCAATATCAGGATTCCTCTTGACAGACAGAAACAACTTCTTAAGCAGTGCTTTCATTTGCGAACGAACACGTTTTTACCTTCTCAGATATTCTGCAAAGTGACAAAGCAGAACTAAAATCCTGATGTGCGGAGGCTATGTTACAACACTGGTACTATGTGACACCTCCTGTGAACAGAGCACAGTCCAGAGCAGACAACAAGAGACACTGAGGAGCTCCAGGGTCCCTCAGCCCAGGGAAAACCTGATGCCAAGTAAGACAGACAGCAAGAGATCTTTTTCCAACAGATTCCCAGCAATGGCATCACTGCTGGACACGCATTTGGCTCGTGAGGAAACACAGCTCTCCAGATACTCCACTAGAGTGATTTTCCATTTAGTTCTCACAGCTCTGGTGCTGAGAGAAGAAAATAACACAACACAATTGTAGGAAAAGAGCCCAATGTGTGCTGGCAACAAAAAGCCGAGGGGAATGACTGCTGTACTGAAGGGAAAGGAATGATGACAGCAAATACACAGAATGTTACCACAGAAGAAAGCTGGAGATGAGAAGAGAGGGCTTCTGGTATAAATAGGATGCACATCTATGTTTATTGCCATATGCTTTTTCAAACACCAGAGTTTTGAGGGGATCAGAACCAATTTACTCCCTACAAGTGTTAGACATAAAAACCTTATTTTATACATAGAGTGATCCTGGGAAGGCACAATCCTAATACAGGATCTCCAATATATACACCAATACGTTGCTATTTACACCTTTAGCTCTTTCAAAACTTCAGCAACTAAGACTTAAGGAAGTAAACAGTGCAGATGAAATCAAAATAACAGATCCTGAATCATGGTCCCCAGACTGTTCCATATATATGCTCACACACATCTGAGCAAGGGAATATTTTTTTTATTTTTAGGAAGGGAGTAAAAGCTTTTAAGGAGAAAGAGGTAAAAAAGTATTCTTATGATAATGCACAGAATATGTTAAGATGCATTACTAAATTATTATAATAACAGAATTTCTATGGGTTAGTAAATCTGCAGAAACTTTTTAAGATCCACATACACAGACATTTCCATCACAGAGCTACATGGCTCTCTCTTGCCAACTAAAGCTTATTGATACACTGCTTTTATGCTTCAGTTGTATTCAAAGGAGTGAACAGAAAAACCAAACCATGCCAGAAGCGGCCTACACACATCAATAAACCCAAAGTACTGACTCTGCTCTTAGAAAAGGGCTGGCAAACCCAGGGTTTAACTCCAGCCACCTTCTGCTGTTCTCTAAGGAGCTGCAGCAAATCCTCAACTTCACATGGACACAAAGTAAAGCTCTGTACAGAAAGGTACAGACCAGGGTGCAGAAAACTTGTTAGGAAAAGCAGCAAAAGTGCACTTCAGCTTAGTGACCTGCAGGGCTTTAACCTAAAGCACAACAAATACTGTTGCAGAACTCTTTATACCAGGAAATACAAAGCAGTAACAGATAGAATCCATGTGAAATCCTTAGGAAAAGCCATAAAAAAGCCAATTGTCTCCTGGGGTGCATCCAAAGCAGCGTGGGCAGGGTAAGGGAGGGGATTCTGCCCCTCTGCCCTGCTCAGGTGAGACCTCACCTGCAGAGCTGTGTCCAGCTGTGGGCCCAGCACAGGAAGGATGTGGAGCTGCTGGAGTGAGTCCAGAGGAGTGCAGGAAGTTTATGAGAGGGATGGAGCTATGAGGATGCTATGATGAAAGGCTGAGAGAATTGGGATTGTTCAGCCTAGAAAAGAGAGGCCTTTGAGGTGACTCAATTCCCTTCAGTACCTGAAGGGAACTTACAGGAAAGATGGAGCAAGACTATTGACAAGGGCATGTAATGATAGGACAAGGGGGAATGGCTTCAAAGTGACAGAGAGCACTTTTGAATTGGATATTAGGAAAAAACACCTGTACTGTGAGGGTGGTGAGGCCCTGGCACAGGCTGTCCAGAGCTGTGGCTGCCCCATCCCTGGAGTGCTTCAGGCCAGGCTGGACAGGGCTTGGAGCAACCTGGTCTAGTGGAAGGTGTCCCTGCCCATGGCAGGGGGGTGGAACAAGATGATCTTTAAGATCACCTTCTGACCCAAAGCATTTTGTGATTCTATGATTTTATGAAAATATGTCTAAGGCTGAGATTCAATGAACAAGGCTACCAGACTGGCTGTGGGAGGGCAGAGAGAAGCCACTCCTACAGAAGACAGCACAGATGATCTTTGTCCTAGGCTGAGGACTTGGGTCTTCCTAGGCAGGGCTGCAAGGCCCTGTACATGAATCAACTCAAAGGCACATCTGGTGAAGAGCAGTCTGCCTCCAGCAAAGGAGATGCAAAACAAAACCAGGAATGCTAGTCAGGAGAGCAGGGAATCCCTCACTGTCAGGAGATGTGCCTGGGTGACACCCAGCCCTGAGGACAACAGAGGATGATCCCCCTTGAAGGAGCTGTTACAGTCCTTACCACCAGTGAGACCTTGGGGAGAACACTCCAGGCTTCCAGGAGAATGGGAATGACTGTTTGGAAATGGGCCTGCAAGGGGAAAGAACAAACAGGCAACATAAACTGATTCAGATCTAAGTTTTACAGAGTGTGTGCCCAACCACTGACAAATCCACCTGCAAAGTAAGAGAGGGATGCTTGCTAGGCACGTTATCTGTCACTGAGCAATTTCAGTACTTCGAAAAAAATAAAAATAAAAATCACAGAATGGGTCAGGTTGGAAAGGATTACAGTGGGTCAGCTGGTCCAACCTCCCAACCCAAGCAGGGTCATCCTACAGCACATTGCACAGGACTGTGTCCAGATGGTTCCTGAATATCGCCAGTGAGGGAGACTCCACAGTCTCTTTGTGGTTGACAAATTGGCAAATAGTCACATTTCTCTAGACCTTACAGCAATTGTACACTCCCAGTTCAATTGTTCATTCCAGATCTATTTTCAGATATTTATAACATTGCACAAAAATGTTTTTGAAAGCTTGTCAATCCTTCATTTTCAAAAGACAGTATAAATATATTTTTCAAGGATAAAAAGCTTTTAAGCATTTTCTAAACTATAAAAAAAAGAATTTAGGCACTGATATCTCAACAGCAGCTTAAAATTTAAGCTTTGTATGGATTTACCCTTGAAAACCATATGTGCTTCTTATATTATTATATGGCCTTCCTTCAGAGAAAATAGAGCTGGTTCAAAAATGCTGGCTATAGATCAGAGCCAGTTGCTGTCTCCAGAGACAGGCAGCTTAGCATGGGCAAATGTCTGGAGAGCAATGTAATTTTGAAGCAATTTATGGGAAAAAAACCCTAAAAATCACCTTGCAGTCTCTGGGCTGGGTGAGTCTGAGTTTCTGGGGTTTTTCAAATGGCTTGATAGAGTTCTGTACTTGTGCTCCTGGCCCTGCCTGCAGCAGCAAGGTTTGCCCCAGTTATCAGCAGAGTGGGAGCAGCAGGGCCATGGGTCAGGACGAGGTTCTGCTCCACATGGCACAAACAGCAAGTCCTGGGTGCAAGCAGCTGGCAATTTCAATAGTTAAGACAGATACAAGATGAGAAGGAAGCAGGTGGAAAGTGGAAATGGCATGCCCAAGTGCAGGTATGAGCCAGAAATAGAAGCCAAGTCTCAGCTTCCACCCAGGACCTGCTTCACAACTTCCAAACCCATCCAGACAATTGAGTTTACTACAAATAAAAAATCTGGTTGCTTAAGTGTAAATTCATACTGCTTCATGAAGATTGGAGGAAAAAAAAAGTTTTAAAAAATGTTCTTCAGCTGTGAACCAGCAAGGCCAAACCCATTGGTGATGCTATTTTAATGCTCACATCTAAATTACAGGTCAAGTTTAAAAGGTGAAGGCTCCAGATGAAGTCCTAGAGCTTAAGCACAAGTCTCATCAAATCCAACTCTTCCCAAAAGCACAGGGGAAATGTTACATTTCGTCAAGTCAGAGTTCTAAGATAACATCACCATGTCCAACAAAGGCCTGTAATAGACCTTTAGCAAAGTGTATTAAAAATAAAATAAGAGACTGGACAATCTTTCCTAGGCACAGTGTTCATTTCTGTCCCACCTCTGTTCAGTTTGTGGTTTAAAAATGAAGTTATAGAAATAAAAAGATGCATCTGTTTTGGCTTTTCAGTACTTTAACTTCTACATAGCTAAAAAGTGAGATATACTGTGGCAAGAGCCCACTTTGGTCCATTATACAGGAAAACCAAGCAGTTATGAAAAGTGCTCAAGTACCCAAGCCGTGCTGTCTCAGGGGAGATTTCAAAAGCAATATCTAAATTTAGCAATGGGGCATAAGCCTGTATATGGAACACCAGCTGTATCACAGTTAAGAAGCCTTGTTAGAAACTAAAGGACAGAGTTACTCCAACACCACACACTGCTGCTGGTTCCTCTGGCATTTCCAGGCAATAAGGTCCCAGCCAAGAGCAGAACTCACTGCAGCACAAGTAACTGGAAAATCCACCTCAGTTACCTCTTAGGAAAAAATCTCACAATCCCAGGCTCAAGCAGGACTTAAAGCTCACTTGTGTATTACAGTTAACAAGCCTTTCTAGAAAAATACCCTATTATTTATCATGGAGTCCAAACAGGAATTTACATGTTAAAAAGAAAACCATCCATTTACAAGGTATGTTAAAGCACACAGGGTATTTAAATACCATTTACACTGAGCTTTCAGGCCCTCCTTGAGCAGTAACACCTCTCAGGCACAGATCTCATTTAAAACAATGCAACTCAAGCTACATTTCATGGAATCACAGAACGGTTTGGGTTGGAAGGGACCTTTAGAGGTCATCTAGTCCAAGCCCTTCCCTATTTGGGTTGTGCAAGCAGGTGACAGCACAGACACTAAAGGCTGAATCTCTTCTTCATCCAAACTATACAAAGCTCAAGACTTACTATTTTCAGGGTTTCTTGTAAGATTTCCATGGACACAAATCAAATCAAGGTGTCTCCTTCTTACCCATATTCACCCCAAACCAAAAAAATAAGGAGATTTGGAAGCTGAGGTAGCATCTGAGCCTGCTCATAAAACAAGCCCAGCACAAAAGCAAGGTGAAACAGCAGATTCCTCTCCACAATGACGTGAGCTGACACCTACATTGCCAGAAGACTGAAATTCTTCCTCTATTGCTCCTTGAAATAGCCACAGAACTTGGAGATGAAGGAAGCTATTCCCTTTCTTTTCTATAACCTATGTAAGGAAAGAAAAAGCCTTACAAATCACAGGAGCTCCAATGTAAGTGGGGAAAATGGAGGCCAACACAGGGGAAGCTTAGGGAAGGACTGAGGTATGAGGAGTGCTGCTTAAAATGCCGTGTCTTCTTTTCCACACACATCCCAACCCCCTCTTTTTATCTCACATCAGTTATGGGCCTTCCACTTGCTCCTTAGAATTCCTTTCAGTATTTTCTACATGTTTAATTTACATTTTTATGACCATGTCCTTTTTCCTTCCTCTGCCGACAAATGCCTGAGGAAGACACAACAGTTCTGGGGAGCTCCTGACAGTGCAGAGGAGCATAAATCCATCCCCAGAACTCACTCCTGAAGTTATCAGTTACATTAGCAGAAGATGCTCCTTGATGGCAAAGAAGTCTTCATGCTCTGGAGGGATTGTCCAAAATATCTTACTCCTTTGTTTAAGAGGATTAAGCACCCCAAGGATTCCTGTTTATCAGTCCCCAGGTTCTCTGCTCTCACCCTTCCCTTACCAAATTCCTGTTAATTATGGAAACCCAGATCTGTGACCATGAAAGAGGAGCTGAGGAATTAAGTAAATTAATCAGGCTGCGAAAGGCAGACGCAATGCCTACACTACACCCATCACATTAAAACAGACCTAGGACTAATACAAAATGACATTCAGAAAAATTTCAGCTCTTTCAACACATCTCTCTTTCCTAATCCAAGTCCCTCCTCAGTACAAATCCACTACTTCTTGTAAGCCAACAAGCAGCTTTTCCCCAGGTGTCCTCCACCAAGAATGTGAGCAAGTAAAGGTTTGTGAGCTTCCCCCCTCCACACTGTTGATATAAAAACAATTCAGGAATTGTTCAGTTTGGACTGTTATTTCTGCAGCAATCCTTTGCCAGGGTTACTCACATAATTACTGTAATCTTTTAATCTAAGAGCTCTCCAAAGCCTTTTAACACATGCAGGGCATGGAACCCCTAATCCTGACTCTCCAGTCAGTTCAGCTGCCTACAAAAACTCTTCAAGGGTATGCACAAGCACAGGTCTCTCCTGATGCTGTCCATACACCAGCAGTGCTCTGAGCTGACCTTTGAACAGCACTCACCATTCATTGACAGATTTCATACTCCATTTCCACAACTTCCTGATCTCTTAGGGATACACACCCTGCATGTTTCCTTCAGAAATGCACCAATAAAAAGAAGGTTTGTATCTCTTTTGCAACAGAACACACTGGACACTCATGATTTCAAATCACTAAGAGAAGGAGATGTTAACTGTTAGTGAAAATGTATGTACAAAGCCCAAATTTAAGGTTTCAGCAGTCTTTAAACAGCAAAGAGTATTAAACCAAAGATCTCCAATGAAGGACTATTTCATCTTGCAGGAGTTTCTGTAAAAGACTTCATGAACAGCTGCAAAAAGACACTTCTTGAGCCATTTAGATTACCTCCTCCTTTCCACCCCTCAAAATAATTTTAATAACTATTCCCTGAATCTCTTACTGCTATTTGTAAAGGGAACAATGTGGGGTTTTAACACATAAAACTGCACCCAAGAGTAGCTTTGCTGGGAGTATAAATTAAACTAAATTGGAAGGTGCTACATTCCCATCTGCTCCCCTCAATCAGAACCAATTCTTATTGGGCCCAAAGGAGCTAATTCAAAAAGCTAAGTTGCAGAAATTAGCAGCATAAATCGGTTTCTGATCCTGCTTGTGGAGAACAAGAGGCAGGAATGGATACCCACCTGGACAGTAGGTGTGCCACAGGAACCATCCAGACCAGCCTGTGGTTGTGAGATCATTTTACCTGACCTGCAAATCACCATCCCACCGAGACAGAAACACTTTGTGTGCAGTCAAATGAAGTAGGTTTAAGTTTGTTCATTCATTTTCAGCTACAAGAACAACATTAATGCACTAATTCCTCTGTTAAGATTCCTAGTAACTGCTCTTGTGCCTGGGCATACACACACTGATCTCACAGAATGCTCTGGGTTGGAAGGGACCTTAAAGACCATCTCATTCCAACCCCTTGCCATAGGCAGGGACACCTTCCTCTAGACTAGGTTGCTCCAAGCCCCATCAGCCTGGCCTTTAACATGTCCAGGGATGGGGCAGCCACAGCTTCTCTGGGAAACCTATTCCAGTTTCCTCACTGTAAAGAATTTCTTCCTAATATCAAATCTAAACTTACTCTCTTTCACTTTGAAGACGCTACCTTTGTTCTATCACTACAAGTCTCCTCTTCAAGAGGATGCAGCCAAAACAAAGGCATACTGGAAAGGAAAAAAAAAAAAAAAAAAAAGAGGGAGAAAAGCACTTTATTTTTCATTGTGATGTTCAGAACGACACATATTAAATGTTTCGAGCTGAAGTACTAGTCTCAGACTGCTCGTGTTCTCCACAAAGGGAAGCCTGTAACCTTATTCTTGGCAACAGAAGGAACTTCACCACTGCTGTGCTGAAAGCACAAGGTAATTCAAGGCCCTCCAGAGGCCTCCAGCCCTCGCAGCGACCAGCCCGGACTGTACGGGCTCGCTCCGGCCCTCGCCCTTTGGAGCCTTTCCGGGGCTCCAACGCCGAGCACAACCTTCCCGTGCCCCCACACGTGCGGCCGCCCACCCTCCAGGGGAAAACTTCCCATTACATTTACAAAC
>VWZP01010964.1:765675-806588 GCA_013396995.1 Dicaeum eximium | reverse complement strand
CCCGGCGGCGGAAGCGGCTCTGCGGGGCCTTCTGGGTGTTGTAGGCACGGGAGCCATGAGGGTGGGAAAGGGCTCCGGCATCACCGAGTCCCAGCCGCGACCCGGCAGCGCTATGGACACGTCAGTCTGTCCTCAAACACCGGCAGGGACGGTGACTGCGGGGAGCTGTGGACTCCCTCGAAGGCAGGGAGGTCCTGCAGAGAGACCCCAACAAATGAGAGGGCTGGGCAATCACAGCCATGTGAGGTTCAACCAGGGAAAGTGCCGGATTCTGCACCTGGGATGGGCCAGCCCTGGATGTACGGACAGGCTGGGGAATGAGGGGCTGGAGAGCAGGGCCATGGAAAGGGACCTGGGGGTCCTGCTCAGGGGCAAGTTGAACATGAGCCAGCAGTGCCCTGGCAGCCAGGAGGGACATCCCTGTCCTGGGGACATCAGGCCCAGCAGGGCCAGCCGGGCCAGGGAGGGATTGTCCTGCTCTGCTCTGGGCTGGGGCGGCCTCACCTCGAGGGCTGGGGGCAGCTTGGGGTGCCACAGTATAAAAATGACATTAAACTATTAGAGAGTGACCAAAGGAGGGCACGAGGATGCTGAAGGGTCTGGAGGGGAAGTCACTTGAGAAGGAGCTGAGGGCACTTGGTCTGTTCAGGCTGGAGGAGACTGAGAAGAGACCTCAATTTAGTTACAACTTCCTTGTGAGGGGAAGAGGAGGGACAGACACTGATCTCTTCTCTCTGGTGACAGTGACAGGTCACAAGGGAATTGCCTGAAGCTGTGTCAGGGGAGGTTTAGGTTGGATATCAGGAAAAGGTTCTGTCCCCAGAGGGTGGCTGGGCACTGAGCAGCTCCCCAGGGCAGTGGTCACAGCACCAGCCTGACAGAGCTCAAGGAGTGTTTGGACAATGCTCTGAGCACAGGGTGGGACTCTTGGGGATGGTGCTGGGCAGGGCCAGGAGCTGGACTGGATGATCCTTGTGGGTCCCTTCCAACTCAGCTTGTTCCCACTCAGCTGTGACTCCATCACCTCACAGAATCAGAGGATGGGTCAGGCTGGGAGGAGCCACAGTGCATTACCTGATTCAACCTGTGCCATCAGCTGCCTCCAGAAACATGTCCTGAAAATATAACCAGTACAAATAATTGTGTATTTATAGGCATAGATGGGATAGGGAGGGCTGTGGGAATGGATTGAGAAGAGACAAAGTATTGCTTCAGAACAAAAATAAACAAGCAAAATCATACTCTGATTTCTTCTTGATTTATTAATTAATCGTGTCCCTAAAACTGAGGCTGGAAGGAGGCTGTAATGAATGAACATCCAAATGTTAAGATTCTTATGATGTATATATGATCGCCTTAGGAGGACACACACACACACTGGTTTTATAAGGAACCCCCTCACTACTAAAAAGATTTATACCTGGGTCCGTTTCCAAATCAATTTTTCCTTGAGGCTTTCACTAAGACTCTTGTAGAGATTATAGAATTTGAGTTAGATGCCAACGCATCATCATTTTGTAAACAGAAACATTTCAGTTTTTTAGTGTTTTTAATAGGATCATGTAAGATGAGGGTAGAGGTTGTTGGTTTGATGGTTTGGGGTTTTTAAACCTCAGTAACAGAAACATCTCTTCAGTCCTTTGCATTCAAAACCTTCCTGTGTACAGAGTCTTTTTGATTCTGTAATCAATGCAAGGCATCATCGCTCTAACTGTTGAAGTTTCAAGGTATGGAAACGAGCTGTACAATATCTAATTGGCCAGACATATGTGGAATTGAGGAAAAATAAAACAACCCAGCAGCTTGAAATCCTCATGAGTCTTGTTAGCTGTAGTGGCAGCATCACCTCCTATCGCTAGAACTTAAGGATGTGCAAACAAATTGGTCATTCCCCACCATCTCCCTGGAATCAAGGCAGGAGCCCAGGTGTGAAGCTAAACCCCAGCCTCATGTCTGTCCAGCTTCCAGCAGCTAAGAGGAGCTGACCCTTCTAAAAAAACCAGACAAGTTTGTGGGTTTCTATACTTTAATTTATAGGTCGTAAGTAAAAATAATCCCAGCATCTCAGCCCTGGGAAAGGAGCTGGACTACTGCTCTCCTTTCCTTTGAAAAGAACACAGAGAAATCCAGAGCTGAGGATTCCCTCTGGAGGGATTAGCCACACTTGTGCTTTAACCTGCTTTATTTTTAACCTGCAGCCTGTGGTTTTCAGTAACAGAGCTATGGCTGAGAGCATCTGCTAAGGAATTAGAAGTTGACTTGCTGGGACTTCTGTAACTCCAGAGAGCAGAGATAAGGACCAGTGGAGAGTTATGGCAGGGAGGGTGTAGGTGGAGCAAGAAAAGGATCATCCTGCTTGCTCTTTTTCTGTGCAGTCCCCATCATGCTTTCAGCAAACAAATTCTATATTTTGCTTCTGAAAAATCCTGTAAACAAAATCCTTTTGTGGTACTATTCATATATACTTGGGGGGGTTGGGGGGGGTGTTACTCCATATTATTAATGCCAAATGAAAATAAAAAAGCACACAAAACTACCCCTCATCCCCTAAGCTGTGCTGTGCCTTGGTGTTTCTAAAGAGGCTGGCATTTCTACAGTGCTTCACAAACAGATCAGATTTCAGCTTGGCACCAACCATGGTCACAACATCAACATCAGAAGCACTTCACTGGGAAGTCCCAAGGATGGACACCTGCAGGCTGCCAGCCCCAAAATGATCCTTTCAGGTCCATCATGGCTTGCATTTCTCATGGAAGGAAGATGCTATCAAAGACCTGTGGTGATCTTCATCTAAATAGAGTTTTTTTTCCTTTGCTCTGCGATTTGAAAGCAAGTCTGGCTCTGTCACATATCAGGGGCTTATCACAGCTTACTCATTTTATTCAGTAAATTTTGCCAGAAATGCTTCAGCAGCTCCAGGTCTTAGAGAAAAGCTTGACATTTGATGGGTTTTTGTAGCAGTTCACTGGGCTGCAGCCATACGCCTCCCACTGCCTTTCTCCCTCCTGGGGACAGGGCAGCCAAGCACAGCGATCTGGTTTATTAAAACCACAGGTGTCACACCTGGGGCTGCCCCACAGGGCTGGGAAAGGTCTCGTCCTGCAGACCTGCACTTCCAGATCATCAGGTTGCACTGCTGCTCACAGGGAGTGGAGCAGAACTGAAGATGGGAGGGGTTCACAAAGGGAAAACAGCAGATTGGGACAAATTCTGTTCTCAGAGACCCTGCCCGGGGTTTTCCTGGTGTTGGAGCAGGATACAGGATCCTGCAAAGCCTCTGCCAGCCAGGAAGTAGCAGGAGCAAAATGGGATGTAAGTTCCTTGAAATGCATATGCCAGAAAAGCCTCTGGCCATGGCTTGTCCCCCTGCTGTCAGGAATTGAGTTTGGTTGTTAATTCTTTCACAGAATCATGGAATGGTTTGAGTTGGAAGGGACCTTAAAGACCATTTCTTTCCAACCCTAATTCTTTGCTCTGAAAAAGACTCCACTGAATACCAATGAATGTGGATAAATAAACTCAAGTCTTCTTCCCTGGAGGCCACGTTGGTTTTTAAGGATTTAGGATTGTGGGGTGCATCTCAGCAGGAGTTAAGCTGAAAAATTATAAACCCCTGACATCTAAGGGCCAGATGTGCAGCAGTGGAAATAGGCACATTCCTTTGGACCTCAGCATCCCTGAAATGCTGTGGTTCATGTGTCTCTGCATAATTAGTCAGGGAGCAAAGCTTTTTTTTACTCTTGTGGGGTTTAAGAAAGCCATAATTCTGAAAATCAGCATCAGAAAGTAAGAGGGTGGTAAGGACTGGGAGCACCCAAAAGCCACATCCAAGAGGAAGGTCTTAGCCTGGCTAAATGTAGCACAGCCTACAACAGATCAGGTCTGGTCTGGTCTGGTGGCCCCAGAAGTCACAAACACATGGAACAATGTGTTCAGCAGGGAGAGCAGTAAATCCAGCTGCTTCCCTTTTGTCCTGTTCCCCCACCATTGTCATCAGCTATTTCACAGGGAGGCTGGCTGGGCCACTGCAGGACCACTGGGCTGGGCAGCCAGGGCTCTGTGGTCCTGGAGCAGGAACTGGTGGCTTTTCTCAGCCCCAGGTGACAAACTTCTCCCTCCAGCAATCCCTGGGGCTACACCCTTAGTTCCAGTGATGCTCCCCCACCTCTCCTGGAGACACACACACAAAAGCAGAAAGAGAAGCTCAGTTGCAACTCTTATTTAATTCTGCATCATAGAGCCATAGAATGCTTTGGGTTGGAAAGAACATTTAAAGGTCCTCTAGGCAACCTCCCTGTCATGAGCAGGGACATGCTGCACTAGACCAAGTTTCTGAGAGCCCTGCCCATTCTGAATATATATCAATGCCTTAAGAAGTGCTGAGCTGACAAATTACACGTTTTTACTTCCTTTTATTGGATGCCATCAGCTCATTTTCAGTGGTCAGACAGGTCACCTGCAGTCTGGAAATCCCAGAGCTGGCCCCAGAAGCTTCACAAACACAACTGTTGGAATTTTTTGCACTAAAATTGCTTTTCTTTTCAGGCGCTGTGGGATTGACGAAGAGTAGAAGTTCTCTAGAGTCCACCATTTCTCTGGAGGCTTAACAGTCCCAGAATAAAATACAAATGTAAGTTTATTCCATGGCAGGATTTGTCTTTCACCAAAAGAAAAAAAGAATTTTGCTCAAATTTGTTGTTACACTGAAGCCAGCTTTGTCCTTGCAAAAGTAACTAACATTAAAAGTACCCAGGTTCTTTCTAAAGGGAAGAGTTTTATTTGAGGTTTTTAATCTTGCAGAAATTGCAGAAATCTTGCTGACACAGAAACATCAGTGTGCAAAGTTCTGCAGGACCAAGTTAATGTTCTACTGAAATCCTTTGCTTCAGGACTAGTTCCTGAATGCTTACAAAATGTATACAAATGTCTAAACTAAATCCCCAGGGGCTAATCCTCATTTCACATCCTTGCAGTTAAAGTTGGAGCAGCAGCAGTGAAGGCACTGCAGTGGCAGCACTTGAGACCTGGTGACCTCTGTGAGATCCCTCTGGCTATTTATCCCTTAAAGCACAAAATCAGTTTTCACTAAGTACACCTATTTTTCATTTTTAGCATTATTTAGTATATATTTTTCATTGGCCAGAGAAGCTGTGGCTGCTCCATCCCTGGAATTGCTCAAGGACGAGGCTCTGACCAGCTTGGTCTAGTGGAAGGTGTTGCAGGGGTTAGAACAAGGTAGTCTTTAAGGTCCCTTCCAACCAAAACCATTCCACAAGTCCCTGATTTTTCCGTGCGTTGTAACAGCCACAAACCCCACTAGATGTCACAACTGTTTCACTGTTTGACTGCTCCCTCCTGAACAGCCTCGGCTGAACAGCAACTTTTGCGGGTTTAACTGCGGAGCAAAATACAAAGACAACTAAGCAAAACAAAGGTTTTGTCCTCAGGAAGGGCAGGGTGCTTTAGGACACACCTTTCTTGAGAAAAAAAAATCATGTGTTTCTCAAATCCTCTGGTTTTGGGCACAAAAAGGCTCTGTTCAGTATGAAGGAAATTCATGTGCAGGACCACCCTGACCCTTTGAAACTACAGCAAAAAGGTGTGGAGAAGAAGTTTGATGTGAGACACAAACAAATGTGCTGGAGGCAGGAAAGCAAAGTGACCACAGGATATTGTATTTGCCTTTATTCTCATAATTTCAGTGCTGGAAGTGACTTTCCTGCACTTTCCCTAGGTATAGCATATGGCATTTGTGTTGTCACTGTGGTTGTTGATGCGTGATGGTCCTGGAAACACACAAGCACCCACTCACCTCCTCCTACTGAAATAGCGAATAAATAGCAATAACATCAACTGAATTTAATTAGGCCAAACTCGAGGTGTTTTCTGTTGCAGGAGCTAATTTTAGATGCCAAACTGCCACAGAGGCTGGCTGTATCTCTGTCCTATTTTAGCAGCTTGTGGCAGAGAGGCAAATGATTGGAAGGTGAAGGAGTAAGCACAGTTGCTTCAGCCCATGTGAAGGTCAGGGAAGAATTTTCTTCCTCTGTTCCCAAGGCAGTCTGATTTCAGTCTCTGCTGGTGTCATCCATAGGAACCTGTTCATCCTCAGGACTTGGCACTGAGGTTGGCACAAAAGAAAAATACTCTGCTTTTGGAGGGAGATTCAAACTAATTATCTCCCACAGGCTTTTAGAGAATTCTTCTCCCTCCCCTAAACACACTGTAGTCAGTGCACCAGCCTGTGCCATCATTATGTGCATGAAAATAATAGCAAAGCTGAAGATAATTAATTCATTTATTCACTCTCTCATGACCAGTAATTGCTCCTGTGGATTCCTTTTTCAGTCCAGTGACAACAATTATTGCAAGCAAAACCAAAACTGAATTCCTGTGAAATTGCTGTTAAAGCATTCCCTGAAGGTAAAAACAAAACAAAACAAAACAAAACAAAACAAAACAAAACAAAACAAAAAACCACCAAACCTAAAACCAATAAAAAAGTACAAAGAAAAAGAAAGCAAAAGTGATTGTCAGAACAGCAGCACCTTACAAGAAGCAGTGAACATCTTGATGAGGATGTTCTTACTGTGCTGAATTGTGAAACAACTTCTTTGTGAGGGGAAGAGAAAGGGCAGACATTGATCCCTGCTCTGTGCCCGGGGACAGGACCCAAGGAATGGCCTGAAGCTGTGTCAGGGGAGGTTTAGGTTGGATATCAGGAAAAGGTTCTGTCCCCAGAGGGTGGCTGGGCACTGAGCAGCTCCCCAGGGCAGTGGTCACAGCACCAGCCTGACAGAGCTCAAGGAGTGTTTGGACAATGCTCTGAGCACAGGGTGGGACTCTTGGGGATGGTGCTGGGCAGGGCCAGGAGCTGGACTGGATCATCCTTCTGTGTCCCTTCCAACTCAGCTTATTCTGTGATTCTGTGAAGAACTTTGTTTAACTTCATCCCTAAAATGGACATGAAATGGGAAAGCCCAAGAACTTCAGCTAAATTAGTTCATATCCCAATTGTCCTTCTCTAACAGCTGAGTGCCTTTAATGGGAAAACAGATTTAAAATCCTACAGAAAATAAATGGCACTTTTACCTTGAGTGAGCTTTGAGTCAGACCTGCAGTGGGTTCCAGAGGAAACCCACTGAGGTGCTCCCATCTCTTTGGGAGATGTCCCATCACAGGGCATTGGAAGCACAGGCAGGAGCCTGCTTTTCCTGAGCAAGGGGCATTTTTGGCTCAGTGAAGTTTCTGCTTGGTTACACCACTTCAGTGGGTACCACAGAGGAGTGTTAGCTGTCTGCTCTCACACTCCACTGAAACACCCAGGCACATTTACCCTCAAACTGAAATATTTGTAGTGTTTAAATTCACTGGGATTATTGACAGGTTTAGAATGAGACAAGCCCAGGTTCTGTAGGAGACCACAGCAAAGCAGCACTTGTCATACACTGTGTGTGACAAAATATGATTTTGATTGGATTTACTCATGCAGGACAAGAAATATTTGAAAGGTGGGGTTTTAAGTGGCTGAGTCTGGCTGTGCTTCTTCCACATTGGGGTGGACTGCAGAGGAGGAGGTGGACCACAGAGCAGGGGGTTGGGACCCACATCTCTGCACTGTAACAGGAACCCAGAGTGGCACAAAGGTGTCTGAATTGCCTCAGGCTTAGGCAGAGGGTTCCCAGCCTGTCTACATTCACCTAATTTGCACGACTTGCCCATCACAAGATTATTTATTACAGTGGCTTTAGTCAAATTCCTCTTCCTCACTTTAAAGCAATGCTTTGTCCGTCTGACTTTGGATGCAGCCTAAAACCAACTGAGGCCAATGAGTCTGTTCAAACTGACAGGCTTTGCTAAATGAGCTTCTCTGTTGGACTCAGTGGTGCTTTCTTTTGAGATGACACCAAATCACAGCTCAGCCAAGCCTGATGCCAACCCCCTTCATGACTGGAGGGAAGAGAAACTTGGCCCATAATTTGCCCGGGAGAAAAGAGGGAAGGAAGAAGACAAATATTTCCACTCCCCACCACCCCCCATCCTCAATATGTAGCCCAGCTTTTTCTAAATCAATCTAACAAATCCTAGATGAAAACATTAATCACAGCTATAGATATAGCCCCTCCTCTGCCCCATGTCAGCCTGGGAAGCACCCTGTGAGACCCAGGGCGGCTTCCTCCCTTTGCTGAACTTCCCAGGCTGGGCCAATTGGACCAGCCCATCCTCAGGGCTTGGAACTGGATCAGAGATGCCCCAAGTGATCATCCTCAAGATACCAAAGGTTCCTTGTGGGTTTTGCCTTGCGTCCCCAAGCGTTGCATATGTTTGTCTGGAGAGGCCTTGCCTGTTTCCAGAAAAACAGGATGGTTTCAAACCATCTGTTTATCAGCAGGGGTGACAACTACTGTTGTCAGGTGAAAACTGAGAGGCTCATCTCTTTTGTCTTCTTGGAACTTTACTGCAAAACAAACAGCCCCATGGCTAGTCAGGTTTGGTCACAACCCAGAAATTCTCTTTAGCAACCTGGCTGCTGGCACCTGAGTGTGTTAAATCAGACTTTTGTGAGTGATGAAGGCAATGACAGGGCTGATATTGGATGTAGGGGGTAATGGGCTGCCTGGCAACAGCCCCATCCCCAGCACAGCCACTGTCACCATCCCTATGATGGGGAGGTAAACAACACAAATTTGAGTGGGTTGGCTTCATCTCACTCTCCAAAAATCACCTGTCGTGTTTCTGCATGACCTGGCTGGCTCCCAGAAAGCATCCCCTGCTCCCACACAGGTTCCATGGAATTTTTCAGCACATGAATCTCTGTATCCTCCCCTTCTGTGTAGAACAAGCCCAGTGAATGTGTCCCATCAGGGATCTTCCTGTGAAACACCTTGATTTTTAAAACTGCATTTCACTCAGTCTTTCAAAACATCTTTCCTCTCCATCTGTGAATCCATCTGCAGCTGACAGTGATTTCTGGTTCATCAGCTCCACCCACTCCACTGGAGCTGTTCCTGCTTGGTGTGGAGGTGAGGAGCCCTCACTGTGGGTTGTCACCCTCTGATCAGTGCAAGCCTTTTACTAGATCACATTTTACTAGCAAGTGAGCAACAGCTTGGGCCAACATGAGGTACTCTGTATACTTGAGTAGATCTGAAAAAAATCTCTCTGCATCCTCCACTGAATAGTCTGAATTCGGGAAAATCTTACAGCCATCTTTTCCACTTCTACACATCCCTCCTAGAATTGCATTTTCTGCTCTAAGCAATGCAACACTTTGCTAAAGTGCTATTATAGTTCTCTGGTGTTAAGAGACTTGTAGGCAGGAGGGGATGTGGGCTGCCTTTGTCTGGGGTGGGCACTCCCAGGAGGTGAGGGGTCCTGCCTAAAATAGATGGGGTGAATCTATTTGGCTCTTTCCATAGGCCTCCAGGTTTGCCCAAGCTCATGTAGCTTTTGAGTGGGAAATTATGTGAGATAAATCCTATTACTGATGTGGGAAAACAACGAATAAGTTGTTCCTTGTCCTGCTCTATCCATCTGTTTGATCAGCAAAATGGGTGCAGAGATGGATCAATAGACAAATAAACGAATTATAGCAGACAATATTTCTGTGTGCTTGGCCAGCCATCTGGCTGAACAGCAATATTGATCCTGTAAACAATGATATCCCTGAAATACCTCACTTATTCCTCAAGCAATAAATACAGGCCTTAGGGTGTGAATTTCTCCACAAAATTTTTCTTGGGGAAGGCAGCCATCCACCACAGAGTAACAGCAACATGTGGATTCTCTCTCTCACATTGATTTTGTCTTACCTATTTCTCTTAAATTAGTCAAACGAAGACTAGAAAGGCATAAGGCTTTTTTTCTGTCTCATTTACTGAATAATGCATTTGGAACTCTGAGTATTATTTAACCAAGAAATGTTTGAGTTTTCTAGGCATTCATTGACCAAACAAAGCTCGTTTTCCCTTTGTAACCAAAATGTTCCCAAACTGGATGACTGAAATAAGCTTCAACTGCTCTTGGGTAGCCAAGTGGAAGAGCTGAGTTAAAAGACAGAGCACCTGTAGGAATGATCCCCTATGTGAGCTGCCCCCATCTTGGAGAGAAATAAAGGCCCAAGGGCGAGTCACTCCTGATCCAGAGAGATCCAGAAGTCCAGAGTGAGGGTCTCTGTGGGGCTGTGAGGAATCGGACCAGGGACGAGCAGGGGCTGTCCCGTGCTGGGCACAGCCAGTTCCAGGCGGTTCTGTGGTTGCGGGGGGTGCTGGGGTGTCCCTTTGTGACAGTGTCCTTTGTGTCCCTTTGTGACAGAGCCGCATTCCAGGGCTCTTTGTGACACAGGGGCCGTGCTGTGCCCAGAGGCTGCTGTGACCTCTGGGGGGTTTTGGGGACACAGAGGCCTGAGGTGCCATTGCCCCGAGCACCTTTCTCAGGAGGCAGCAGCTGCCTGAGAACCTCTGCGGGAAAGCGTGACAGAGACACCCGAGGGGGAGAAGGTGAATCCCAAATCCTTGCCCACCCAGGGGCTACTGAGCCTGAAGAGGCAAAGGATGAGCAATGGGGCAGGACTGAGAGGCTGGTGATGGGACAAGGCTGTGCCAAGACAGCCCCCTCCACCCCCTCCATGCCTCCTCTGTCCCACAGATGGACTTGGAGCAGCCGCAGGTGGACCACGGACAGGCACAGGACGAGAAGTGCTGCCCAAATGCTTCTCCTGAGGCACAAGAGGCAGCACAGGCAGCATCCCTGGGCGAGCAGGTGCCCTCAGCAGGGTCACAGAGCCATGTCCCACCCGTGCAGAGCTCCTGCTCTCTCCCAGGCCCCTCATCTGCCCAGGGAGCAGCCCAGACCCTCGGCGGGGCTGGGTCAGCACCGGAGCCCGAGGAGGGGGCCTGGGACAGCGAGGAGGAAAAGAGCGAAGTCTTCCATCCCCTTGAGCCGTGCCCAGGGGAATACCACATGGAACAAGAGCTTTCCCAAGAGGAAGACAACAGAAACCTGAAGCCGTCCCAAGAGGAAAACAACAGCGACAAAACATCACGGCGTGAGAACTGGCGACGCATCACGATCCAGACTGTCTGGGTCAACCCCTGCTACCCCGAGCTCTTGCGGGACGCCCTCCAGGATCAGGCAAAGACAGCCACTCCTTCTGCCTCAGAGGAGCAGCTGCCAGCAGCAGGGGCACAGAGCCCTGTCCCGGACAGCCCCTGCTGCTCTCCGTGCCCCTCCCGGGCCCCGCTGGCAGCCCAGCCCCGCAGTGTCCCGCAGCGAGCCCGCAGGCGGCCCGCCAGCCCCAGGCGGGCTCTGCAGACCCTGTGCGCCCTGCTCTGGTGCTCCTGCATGGAGCTGCAGCTGGATGGTTAGTGCCCACTGCCACACTCACATCAGTTCCCCTGGGACGGTTCAGTTGGCAATAAATATTTTTATATTTGCCAAGAGCTCTGGAGAATCGTCCTTGTCCCTCGTTACTGCAGAGACTCCAACCAACACCTTTCCTGCAGGAGGACACACCAGTAAAAGATGCCAGCAGTGCTCAGTGAGCCACCTCGGGATCCAGAGGGGTTCCAGCAGCACCAGAGATTTGAAAATCAGTGTTTTCATGGTTTTTGTGGCCAAGACGGCCACCAGTCATCACCTCACCCACGAGAGCCTCTCTGGGAACAAGTAGCAAAGTGCAGAGGGCACCTCTCCACAGAGCTCCCCGAGGCCCTCTGCCAAGAAATTGTCACCCAGGTCTCTTGGGAATCTCCTGGACCTGTCTTTTCACAGTTAACATCTGGCCAGTGGAATTGCCCCACAAGGACAAGGGTGGTTGGGTTGGTGGTGTCCTGGGAGTGCTTAAAGAATAACTCCAGTAATGCCACGTCCTGGCTGGGTCCCACAGTGCCAATGAACAATATCCTCTGGCTGGTGTCCAGAATTCTGGGCACTTAAGGTGAAGAAATGTCACTATGATAAAGGAGCTTGGATGAAATATTCCCTGCTGACCTGGCATATAGGAGATGTAATCAACTTTACTTTCAGATCACTGTCCCTAGAACATCCATGGTTTTTAAGGCTCAGGTATTAGATTTACTCCAGGGAAAAAAATCCCACCTAAGTAACCAGAGGGTTTTCCTCTTCACAACTCGACACAGGCCAAGTTCAGCTGTGGAGAGGGAACATGGAACTCTGCCTGCCTGCCTGGGAGCTTAAAAACAGGTCCATCTGATTTTCAGGAAAAAAAATCCTACCTTTTTTATCCTTTATACATGACCCAAAACTGATTTAGTTGAAAAACAGAAAAGGCAAGAAATCGCCCAGGCAGGGTGGATTAAATGGTACTGAACCTCTGAGAAATGTTTTGATGTGACTGTCACATATGGCAAAACCTCCAGCTGTACAATGAGAAGATTTTTCTAATGATTCTACAGCTGAGGATGTTCAATCTGCTAAAAGTTTCTCGCTGAGTTGCTTTAAAAGTGATAAAAAGCTCTTGGCCAGCCTTGCTGAGGCAGAGCATCCCAGGAACTGCAAATGAAGCCCATTGGGCATTTGTGGGCATCAGAGATATGAATTACAGCAAAGTAACTCCTTGAGCAGCTTCCAAGGATCATATGAGGGAGCAGGAATGGCCTTGGGCTGCTGGGGAGCCTCTGGAAGGAGGCTGGGAAAGGCTGTTGGTAGCCAGGGCTATCATGGCAGCAAATCCACAGGAGAAAACAAAGAGCCCAAGCAAAACCACTCAGTGCAGCCCCCAAAGCCCCAGCCAGGCCCAGCATGTGCTGCTTCAGCTCTCAAATAAAGATGAAAGAAACATTTCATACATGATAAACCACAGCTGAGCCACAGAGAAACCTGCAAGTACCCTGTCCAAAAAGTGGTGGTCTGTGGCAAAGAGGCTGAGTTTTCCCAAGGTGCTCACATGCAGTGGATCACACCCTGAAAACCCTCTCAGTAAAATGTGTGATTATCTGCTTGCTCTTCAATTAGACAAGATTTTGGTACATTACTTATGAGCTGTTGGATTTGACTCTTCACTGAGCTGGTCCAGCCCTCACTAAGTTAGATATGAAAGTAAAGGAAAGAATTATAATCTCCTCTTCAAAAAATAATACTTATTTAAGGGTTAAAGGAAGGCAGGACTGCCTTTTTTTTTTTCCAGCAATAAATTAAGATAGTAAGAAAAACATCCCAGTGTACGATCTGGATTTACAGCAGAGTTTTTCAATTTCATTTGTCATTGCCAAATACATTACATTGGGATTAAACTGTACAGGTTATTAAATACTGATTACAAGAAGATGTGAATTAAATACTGACTACACAAGCATGCTGTGGCAGGCAAATAAAACTTGCAAGTTACTGAAATTAAGGCTTTGAAAATGTTTTAAGGGAATTAATGTTTAATTAGAGATTTTGATCTATAAGGCATTCCAGTAATAGCTTCAGTAAGAGATTACACAAACCTGTGAGACATTTATAAGTAGAAAGGATACTTGATGTAGCATTTTCTTTAATTAATCCTGCACTGGAAGACCACCATGAGGGAATTTAAAGTTTGGTGCACAATAAAAAAGACAATTCCAGTTAGCAGGCAGTTCAGCTTCTTGGGGTTTTTCTGCATTACCAAATTCATGTGCATGTATTTTTAACAATACAGCATGAGATGAACTTTGAATTTAGTGTGATTAAGAATATTTCTAACCCCACATCCCCAAGTGAACTTGGATACTGACATCTTGGGAGGTTTACAGATCTGTGGTATTTGGCGTAATAGTCACTTTTTTCCTCCTGCTGAATTTCATCTTTCTTTTACTGACTTCCAGAAACAACATAAACCATCAAAAGCATTTTGCTTTCCAGCATGATTGATGGTTTTATCTTTCACTCAGACATTCTTGTACAAAGTCTTCTGTTTTCACTAAAAAAAACCAATTTATGTAATTTCCTGTAGTCAAACCAAGTGACTGATCCTTCACTATTTTGCTCACTACATTTAACGTTGGTGGTCTGAGATGACTTTCAGAAGGCTGGAAGTGTCATTAAGGAAGTGTGAGAGGTGTTTGTGTTGGTAGGTTTAAAAATACAAACAGAAAAGTCTCATGCTCTGCAAAAAAACCTCCTGGTCCCAGCTACCAAGGTTATGGAGTAACAGGGATGATAAAACTCCTGTTGAAGTTACTGGAAGGGGAAATGAATAAACTTCACAAGTTTTCATACAGAAACCCAGCAGTTTTAGGTCTTCAAGTTCATCTTTAATCTGAAATGCATCACCTTTCTGCTGGTACTGAGTGAAATAAAGCTGCAAAGACATTTTTGGGGATTCAAAAGGCTTGATAAATTTGAAAAATTACTTTGAAAATGAGGACATCTTTCCTTTTCCTCCTCCTTTCCTGGTGCAGCCAGACCATAGACAGTGTCATTACACAATTTTTTGTTAAATACACACAGTTAAAAAATTGATCTGGCTTTATATTTGAAAGATATTAATACATATTACAGCTTACTAATATTCCTCAAAGCTAATTTTTATCACTGGTTATGCTATCCTGATTTTCTCCCCATCATTTTAGCTGTAATTGCTTGGTTTAATACCCAGAGCACACATCCTCTATGCTGCCTGCTTAATTATTTTCACCTCTTTTTATGTCACATTTCTCAGATCAGTAATTATGTCAGATCATAAACCCCATCCTACACCTAGTATAATAACTTGACAAATAGTAATACTTTCTATATAACATGGAATAAGGTGAGTTGGTTTAACAAAACACGTCATTTCTTTCTAGTTAGTTTAATTAATTTATCTTAATGATTTAACCTATTAACCACAGGTTAATTAAATTGAATCTGATGCACTCTCTTACTATATTTATATTGCTTTTTTTTTTTTTTTTCCCTGAATGGGACTAGTGTTTCATTACCTCTGTTGCTCATTAATTTTAGTGCTGCTGTTGCTTTCTTGAAACGTTTGTTTCCTCCAGGGCCAAGTTAATCCATAATTCAGTGCTAATGGTAAATCTCTGTGCATTACCCACCATGCACAACCCAAAAGGCAACAGGGGGGGCTGGATCACATCAGGTAACAGAACTCACCTCAGGAATGCACCCTAAATAGACACAACCAGCCTGCCTTGGGTGTAAAAGGACACCTCCTTCCACCTGCTTTTGATAGCAATTTTTTTTCCCAATGCCATCTTCTAAAAATATATCCCTGCTTTTCTTCAGGGTGCAAGGGAGCAGGGTGGGAGAGAAGTGGCAGCCCATTTCTAAAGGCTCCTGAAGGCTCTTTTGAAAAGCACCTTGAAAAATCAAAGCCCAGAGCAAATGCCACAGTGAAACCAGCCAAGGTGGAAAAATAAAGTTACACTCAGGCTCAGGAGCTCTGAGGAGCAGCTGCACTGCTTCTACCCGAGGAAGTGACAGGGGGGCTGCAGTGCCTGCCCTCAGCTGGAGATGTACCACAAAAGCCTCATCTACAAACTGTTACCTCTCAAAAAGATATGTAATAATGGTGACAGCCTAGAAAAGCAAGGACCAGGGACTAGAAACGCCTCTGCTGCCTGTACACTTCACTTTCTTCAAACATGCTTGTGGCAAGGCTGCTGAGCATCGGTGTAAGTGGGCTGTGTGGGTGACAGGGCACAGCCAGGGCACAAAGCCACCCCAGGAGGGGATGGACTCCCTGCACCACACCTGAATGAAGATGAGGGTGGTCATGGCAGATGAGGGAGCCTGGCAGCCTCCAAGGGAAAGGACACGACCACTCCCAAGAGCCCCTTGAATCAAACCCCATCTACTGACTCTGCAAATGTCAGCTGGGGGAGCTTGCACAAGGATTCAGAGGCTGAATTTTCTCCAGGGATTTTAATTCCACACAGACATTTTAATTCCAGCTGTGTGGTACAGTGCACACCGTGCCCATAACCCACACCCCAAGACCCACTCAAAGTCCCACCCCAGCAGGGGAATCTGCTGCAAAACCCCCACGGGATCTACCCCGGCACCCAGAGCAGCTCAAGAATCAGACCTGCCCATCTTCAGGCTATGGAGCCCCCTGCTAGGCACAAAGCTGGATGAGATCACAGCTGGTCCAGGGCCAGAAAGTAATGGTGCAGTAATGGGTTTATTGGCTTTTTGAGAAGGAGCTGTTTGATTTCAGACAGAGGAGAGTCAACAGCAGCGCTCGCTCCCGCTAATCTCATTTCCAGCACACGCTGGGTGAGAAGGCACTTGGGCACAAAGCTGTGCTCGATTGCTCTCTGTTTATCCAGGATTACATTAGGAGCCCAAGAGCATCTGAAAAAGCCCCTAGCCAGAGCTAGAGCTTTGCAAATGGCTTCTGCAGCACCAGGCTTGTGGGAAAAGAAACCCCAGTGTTTCCAGCAAGCTGCTGGCAGTTTGCTGAGTACAAGAGCTGGATTTAGATGCACAGGTTTTAGATGTGCAAATTGAAGACAGTATCTGTTGGGGAAAGCACTGCAGATAACAAGTGTTCACCAAATAATCTGGTTCATTTTAAATAATGCATTTACCTGAAGCAAAAAGAAATCAAATGCAGAAGGGTGGATTTGGCCAGGGTCACGGATTCTTGCAAGGGAGAAGTTAGCAGAAGTTGGTGTGACCATGATCTGCCCCATTAGCCACAAAATAAGTAACTCTGAGAACAAAATCACCACCAAGTCTGGTGTAACAGCTCTTTATTTCAATGTCTAAAACACAAAGACAGGGCTTGCATTTCGACATCAGAATCATGCAAAGCACCTATACACCAAAAATTAGATATTGAATGAGTGTCTCTTTCCTGCTACACATGGAAAATTTAGGCAGGAAGACTCCGTTTTCCTGTGCATTCTGCTCTATCCTTCCACAAATCAACCAGGGTTGATTTGTGAGGGGTGATAATTAACCTTCATTCCAAATCATCTGCCACTGAACACGATTCCATATTGCCCTAAGCTGCTAAAATATGCCCCTGTAAGCTTCATCAAGCACCCAGTTCTGCTCTTGGTCTACAAGGACAAAGTCCCAGACATCTCCAGCTACAGACAGACTTTAATCAGAGGTACTGAATTAAATGAGAGCAGAGTTTGGCTCAAAGGATGAATGTCTCCTCCACACAGAAGCCCAGAAAAGGCCCTTTTCAGTGTCCCAGAGAGGGTGATGTAGAGACCACCCTAGGCTCAGAGAATTGTCATATGCACAGAGGACAACCAGACATCCTGACCTATTAAAAAACAGTGGTATAGAAAAATAAAAAGGCATAAAATACTGAACCAAAAAGGTTCCAAATAAGGCATCATCAGGTCCCAACTGGATGTGCTCCTGTTACATACATCACCCTCCCAGCCAGGATAGTTAGGAACGATGCATTAGGATTGTATTTCTGACCTCCATCATTAAGCACTATGAGCAACCAGAAGGGTTCAAGTTCTCTTTGAAAAAAAGAAAAAAAAACAAACCTCCAAACATAAAACCAGGGAGTAATGTTTTTGGTAAGTATTTCTTAGAAAAGAAAATAAAAACATTAAAGCAATTCCTTGAAACGACTCATTAAAAAAAGACGACATTCCTGTAAAGTAAAAATATATATATATATAAATAGAATCTATTTTTTGTTTGTTTGTTTGTTTGTTTTTTTAAAAAAAGACATTCAGTATCACATCAGCGGATTCTGCTGGGCTTTCCCGCGGGTCTCCTGCGACAGCCGCTGCTCCTTAAGGCAAAACGAGGGGTTGGCACCGTGGGGAGGCCCCGTGGCAGGGCCCTGTCAGCAGGGCTGCTTCTCCCGCACGCTGACGGAGCCGTCCTCCATCCCAAAATACACCACCTCGGCCATGTCGATGAACAGCCCCGTCTCCACCACGCCTGCGGACGAGAGGTCGCTGGTTACTGCCAGAGCCACCCTCTGCTCGTGTCCCCTGCTCATTACAGCACCAGTGCCCCCATCAGAGGTTTGGGTAGTGTCCAACCTGTGTCAGCCATACAGAGCTTCTGGGAAGTCTTTTCCATGCAGCCACTTCCAGCAAAAACTCTCCAAAGACTGAGAAACAACTCCCAAATCTCCCCTGACATTCACGCTGCCCCAGCCACCACTGCTGCACCAACACAACCATGAGAAAAGCATTTTCTGCCATCTGGTGACCCACGGGAGCAAGAGGAAGCTACACACAGCCACAGGACTGGGGATCACTCCCTTTGCCCTTAAACTCACCTGACAGACTATCCTGTGAGAGATCACCTGGCTAACACTTGTTCAAGTGTGAAGACTCCACTGCTACCTCTGCAATTTGTACCCCATTTGTGAATGTGCTTTTGATTGCATTTAATTAGGGGGTGCTCCTAACTTCATAGTGATCACTGAGATACAGCCAGAGGCCAGGAAGGTGGACAGAAACAGAGGACAAGAGCTACCACAAGCACAAGGTGTCCAAAACCCTTCTACCAGCACTGCGTTTAGGCTTTAACAGCCACACATTAGGCTCATCCACCCCTGGGTAGGGAAGAGGCTCTTCTTCCCTTAGCTGGTCCATTTCTGAGCAGAAAACAGTGCTGAGACCACACCCACAGCATGGAACAGGTGCCATTATTTACTATTCCTTTCTCAAACAAAAAGAAATGCAGGGAAGAAGTTCCTGCTTCTGGTGCAGAGCAACCAGGCACTGTCTGCCTCTTGCACAGACACGGCTCTAATGACAGAGAGATTTGTACAGCCATGGGCAGCAACTGGATTAGGATATGGAGCACTGCACCAGGGGCAGCCCAGACCAGCAGTGGTCACCAGAGATCCCTTCCAACCCCAACAATTCTGAGATTCTGCAATAAGCACTACTGAGGGAAGCAAAACCACTGACCAGGAACAACTAGAAGTTACTGGCTGCTCTTGACCCAGCCTACAGCCACAGCCTCTGCCTGGCCTGGTGTTTCAGTTGTGGAGCCACCACAGCCAATATATGGCTGCTTTGTGGGAATGTTGGCATTTGTGCAACAAGATCCCAACCTGGTCCTGCACGCTCTGGCAACACATGAGCAGGCAGTGAAGGCAGCTGTGTGCAGGCAGGACTTCAGGGACAGGCTTTGCCAAGATAACCAGAAAGACATCCAGATGCTGCTTCCCTGAAGTTCAGAGTGCCAGTGCCCCTGGGCAGACCTGGATGGTCCAGAGGCAGCAGGTCTCATGCCAGGCAGGAGTCTTTGCAAAGGGGCTGTTTTGTTTGCAAACACAGCACTCAGCCACTGCTGCTCGAGCCCAGCAAGAGCTTGGGTACATTCTATCCTCACAGCAAGGACAGCAGGGAGGGCTTCCCAATGGGAATGGGATGCAGAGCTGCAAGCAGCTCCTGGAAAATACCATAGCACAGTGCAAACCCTCCCTCCAGAGTGCCCTGGTGCTTCCACTACAAGTCCCTCTCTAAACAGGCACAAGGAGAGCAAGGAAGAGGACAGGACTGTTGTACCTAATGGGAAACAGTGTCAACATCAACCAGCTTCACTCCAGGTTTTCACCATGGTACGGAGAAAGCTGCATGGGCACAATTGTACCAACTGACCCGACTGCTCTTGAGTAGAAAGAAATGCAGGCACCTGCAGGAGGGCACAAAACACACACACACACACACACACACACACACACACACACACACACACACACACACACTTCCTCATATTCCTCATATCCAGGAGAGAGCTGCCACAGCCCAGGTTACTTATCACATACCAAGCCTCAGCCAGCTTTTGTGTTTTTTAAAAAAATCACAGGAATCACCTGGTATCATTTTGATAGCGCTGTTCACGTCACGCCAGTCGTGAACCTTATCAAACTTCCAGTCCAGGATGAAGTTCCCATTGTCTGTCACCACGGGGCCCTGGAAGCAAACCCAGCTGTCATGGCATGAGCCTCATGTCTCCTGATCCCAGCCAGGGATCACCACAGCCCTCACTGGGACTAGCTGTCCCCACTGCAGTGGTTTAGAGTCATCATTCAAGTAAACTGGGGCTGTCCCCACAATAAACCTGTCAGTGAAATCATCACCCCCAACTCAACACCCTCTTGGGCAGCTCAGACTGTCCTGCAGCCCCCCAACACCCCCAGAGCAGCAGCTCAGACCCAGGCTGGCAATCCCTCTGCTGCCTGCTCCAGGATGTTCTTTAGGAGTCACAGCCAGAGAGGCTTTCAATGAGCAGCCTGAACACCTGAATACACAATTCAGCAACCAAAGTGTAATAGGGAGGAATTACACAAGATGTCACTTGTGGGAGTGAAAGCCCAGATTTCACTAGGTGAAGGACCAGACCTCTGGTCCTCCCTTTGCCCACGTTCAGGTTGTTCCTCAGGGGAAGCAGGGCTGACAGGGACACTCACTGCTTTGTTCACAGCCATCCGCAGCTCCACAACACCACCAAATTTTTTGGTCAGGGCTCTGGTGACAGGGACATAAGCCATGGGGATGACCTCGATAGGAACTCCCTTCTTCCACTGCTCCCCAAGGCTGTCAGATTTTTTCCTGAGGGCAGAGTTTGAGGTGGGATTAGTGTTGGACATCACACTGCTGACACCATTAACATCACCCCAAGCCCTGTGCAAACCCCTCAGGCAGAAGGCTCAGGAGGACACAGGGTCAGTCCATGTGTGCCCTGGTGCAGCAAGAGCCAGTTTAATGCATGATGCTCTATCCTCTCATAAGCCCTGTTTTGACGTGTTTTGGACAAGCAGAACAGGAGTTGTTTTTTTCACAGCCCCATGGCTGGAAAATTTATCTCATGCTGACAATCACTGAGCTCAAAGAGCAGAACTGCCACTTCCCCACAAGCTCTGCTGACTCCCAAGCAGGCCTGCTGAGTTGAAAATTAAGAAAAAAAGATAAATTGAATTGCTGAAATACTGGGAGCCAGGCTCATTTCCACCCATTCCTGCTCTACTGTAACCATTGGAATGACAATAATGGTCTAACACATCACCATCTGAAACCTCCCATGGAGGAGAAAGGTATTATGAACAGTAATATCTTCACCTGTAATCAGCAATAACAATGAAGCACTTTGCAAATCCTGCAACTATCTTCTCCTGTGTCAAGCAGCCGCTGCAAGGGGGAAAAAATAAAAACAAAACCAGAAAACATCAGACTGCTCCTCACTGTGCCCAATGGCCTTGAAGCCCAGTCTCCTCTAATATGTTCTTGCTGGTTTTGGTGCTGGCATTGCCCCACACCTTACGGTCCTTATCCCCACCCCTCACTTTGTGCTCCTTGTCCCTGGCAGCCTGGGCCAGGAGCCATCTCCTACTGTGGGTGCACACACAGCCCTGCACAGGATCCCCTCCAGCCCACCCCAGAGACACCCACAGCCACACAGGGATGCTCAGAGCCCTGGGACAGACAGACACACGGACAGCAAGGCTCACCCGCCACCTTTGATAAGGTTGAGGTCAGAGTCCACCTCATCTGCTCCATCGATGGCAACATCAAGCTGTGGAAAAGGAGAAAACTGATGTGCAAACCCCTCCTGGGCAGCATCCAGGCCCTGCTCCTGGTGCAGCTCCAGGGGTCACAAATGTCACCAGAGCTGGGACCACCCTGGTGCCAGCCTGACCAGAGACAAGTGTCTGATGGGCCACCTAAGGATACCCTGAGACCACCCAAGCCCCTCTAACAACCACAGGCATGTGAGAGGAAGAGAAACCCAAACCAACTGCTGGCCTGCAAGGCACATCTCTTTAGCCTCTGGTGTTGTTTAAGGACCAGTGCGCACGATTTTCCCAGGAAAAACCTCTGACAGTTCAGCAACATCCCTGTCTCAAGCCTCATCTTGGAGGAGAACCTGGAGGTAACACAACCCAGCAGCCTTCTTGCCATCCAAAGGGACAAGAAGCAAGACAGAACTTGGGAGAAAAATAAACTTAACCCTGTTCAAATCATAGCATCATTAACATCAGAAAACACCTTTAAGATCATGTCCAACCATCCCACAAACCCTGCCAGGTCCCCACTAAACCATGTCCCAAAGCATCAAATCTACATGTTTTCTGAACACTCCCAGGGATGCTGATTCCACCACTGCCCTGGGGAGCCTCTTCCAGTGCTTGGCCAACCTTTCAGTGAAGAAATTTTTCCTAATATCCAACCTGAACCTCCTGTGGCACAACTTGAGGCTGTTTCCTGTTGTCCCAACTCAAGTTCCCACTCATGTTCTGCAGCGTGGCTGCCCAAACTCAGCCTCAGGGGGGACTAAGGAGCCTGGATGCTTTCAGAAGTACCAGGTGAGAGGAAGGTCAGGTGAGGTCTCATCTCTGTGGTCCCACTTACCTCTGGATTTCGGTCCAAGTCACTCAGTGTTAAGCCATTCTGCAGGATCAGCTGACGAGCCTGTGCACCAAGAAGACAACAAACACCATTTACCAGGGGCAGGAAAGGAAAACAAACTCCTGGTGTCATTCCCTGGCTGTAGCAAGGATGGAGCCTCCTGGAAGAGCTCCACTGAACTCAGGGAGAGGCTGCAGCAGGAACACTCAGCACGGAGAAAATTATGTTTCCAGACCAGAGCAGTTTAATCAAAAGAAAATCCTGCTGCTGATTTGAACTAAAATGCTCAGGTGGTGCAACAGAACTCCTGGGTTTGGGTGTCTCCATACTAAATAGCAGGAAGCCTCAGCAGCTTGGTGGGAATCACTTTTATCTAAGCACTAAAGCAGACATGGAATTTTTATATCCTATGTTGTTTCAGCTTGGACATCACTATCCCCAACACCCATCCAGCCCTTCTTATCTCCTTCGGCTGAAAAATGGGACCAAGAAAATCAGATACTTACACCACAGCAATGTGGAACTAACAGAGAAAATATTTTTTGTGTTGGAAATAAGCTAAAATGTAAACAACAAATGCTCAGCTCGAGGGGGAAGTGTGGGAAGTTGCTGTAACAGCTGCTTGGTGGCTCTGCTCTGGGTTCCTGCAGTGGCCGTGTGTTTCCCTCTAGTGGCAACACAACACAGGGCACCCAGAGCTGCCCTTGGCTCAGTCCCTCTGCTTAAACAGAATTGTTTAGCCAGGTTTACTGACATCAAGTCCAGCCCTTAACTCAGCACTGCCCAGGTCACTGCTAAACCATGTCCCCAAGTGCCACAGGTACATGGCTTTTACATCCCTCCAGAGATGCTGACTCCACCGCTGCCCTGGGCAGCCTGTTCAGTACNTTTTTTTGTGTTGGAAATAAGCTAAAATGTAAACAACAAATGCTCAGCTCGAGGGGGAAGTGTGGGAAGTTGCTGTAACAGCTGCTTGGTGGCTCTGCTCTGGGTTCCTGCAGTGGCCGTGTGTTTCCCTCTAGTGGCAACACAACACAGGGCACCCAGAGCTGCCCTTGGCTCAGTCCCTCTGCTTAAACAGAATTGTTTAGCCAGGTTTACTGACATCAAGTCCAGCCCTTAACTCAGCACTGCCCAGGTCACTGCTAAACCATGTCCCCAAGTGCCACAGGTACATGGCTTTTACATCCCTCCAGAGATGCTGACTCCACCGCTGCCCTGGGCAGCCTGTTCAGTACTTGACCACCTTCTCAGTGAAGAAATTTTCCATAATAGCCAATCTAAACCTCTCCTGGCACAACTTGGGGCCATTTCCTCTTGTCTCTGTTATTTGTTACTTGGGAGAAGAGACCAACCCCGGCGTGGCTGCCCCTCCTGTCAGGGAGTTGTGGAGATGGGAAGATTCCTTTTCTCCAGGCTCCTCAGCTGCTCCTCATCACACCTGTGCTCCAGACCCTTCCCCAGCTCCACTCCCTTCTCTGGACACACTCCAGCCCCTCAGTGCCCTTCTTGTCATGAGGCACAAAACTGAACAAGGATTCAAGGTGTGGCCTCACCAGTGCCCAGTACAGAGGGACAATCCCTGCTCTGGTCCTGCTGCCACACTACTGCTGAGACAGGCCAGGTGCCCCTGGCCTCCTTGGCCACCTGATGGCTCATGTTCCCAGCACCCCCAGGGCCTTTTCTGCTGGGCCACTTTCCCCCCACTCTGCCCCCAGCCTGGAGTTCTGCAGGAGGCTGTTGTGGCCAAAGTGCAGACCCAGCCCCTCGCCTTGTTGAACCTCAGACCTCTGGCCTTGGTCCGTCCATCCATCCATCCATCCATCCATCCATCCATCCATCCATCCATCCATCCATCCCTCCATCCATCCATCCATCCATCCATCCATCCCTCCAGCCTGCCCAGATCTCCTGCAGAGCCTTCCTGCCCTCTGGCACATCGACACTCCCACCCAACTTGGTGTCATCTGCAGAATCTCTAACTGGTTGAATTTTCTATATTACAAATCATCATCTGAATAAGATTCCCTCCTTGCACAGGTTCTGCTCGAGTCCAAACCTGCTACCATGCTGCAGCTAGCCCAAGAAACCCCAGTGCAATAGCCTGGTTCAGCTAATTCCCCTGAATTCTACCCACAAACTCTAACAAAGTGCATCAGTCACAGGTACTGGCATCCCAGAAACATTTGTATTAGCAGGTGGCACTCCTGGCAATGAGATATGATATGAATAGCTTATCATGGCATTTCATAGCATGCAGTTTTATCACCTATAGGCTCTGGGCCCCTAAGGACTCACAAAATGACAGGAATAAAAATCAGTGGCTTGGCATTCATCACATGGTGTCCACAGAAGGAGTTTCAGGGATCTGGGAAATGGAAAGCATTGAAAATCACTGTGCTGCACATGCAGGCCAGACCCTGAACAGGCTTAGAGTCAGCAGTGTGGCAACCAGGTGGCTTGGCTCTCTCCAGGCTCTGCTTGCAAGGCAGTGGGAGCAGTGGGAATCAAAAGCAGAGCTCCCACAACTGAGGGAAAAGTGGTGTAACTGCACAGCACTCGATAGGAGCAGTCCCACTCCGTGCTCTCGGCACACGTCCGGTGAAAAGAGACCACGCAAACGCCAGGGCACAGATACTTACCCTGCTCTAGCTTTACTGATGTGATGGATTAATGACCTGACAACAGGGAAGGGAGGAGTATAAAAGCCCACTGAAACCAACTCTTCCTTGCCAGTGACCTCAGGCAGCCATCTACACCTGTACACAGTGAAAATAAAATGCTGTTTTGCTGGCCTGAGAACGCTCCAGGAATTGGTTGAGCCTAAGGGACTGCAAGAGATACAAGGCAGCCCCATGTTGGGAATTTTGGCTCCTGCAGGTGTACAATCTCTTCCTTCCCTTTAACAGCAACTTTTTGTTTTACTGGTAAGAAACTCAGTGGTGTTAAATGAATTATGACAACATTTCAAGGCAGGACAGGCTCCAGCCCACACTCACTTCAAGAGCTTCATCAATATTTTCTTTAAGAACTAATGACTGAACTCAGAGCACTTCTCCTAAATTCAAAGGGGACATGGCACTTCAGGGTGGGAATCATTTGAGACAGATCAAGGACAGACTCTCACCACAGTCTATATAACCAACAGAAGTACTGATATAGGTTAGTGTTTTTTTTTTCATTTTCTGGCCTTTGCAGCACCTTGCAATAAACCCCAAATGTTTGCAACCACTGGGAAGAGAGAGCTCTGTCACCCCCACACCTAAACAACTGCAGGGTAAGAGATGTTAGGTTTTCCTAAGATTTTAGGATCAGGTTGGTCTGTATCCAACCTCCATGTCAAAGCAGGGTCAGCTCCCAGGTTGCTCAGGGCTTTACCCACCCAGTCCCTAAAAACCTCACAGGACAGGCTCTGCCCTGCCTGCCACAGTGCCTTCCTGCCCTCACGGTGACAAGGCTGTGACAAAAGTACAGTCCCCAGGCCCACGCCAGGACCATGAGAAGGACACATGCCCAATTCCTTGACTGGGGTGTTGCCACCCAGCCTTGAAGACCCCTCGGGTGGTCCCCACTGTGTCACCTCTGCCTGTCCTAAAGGAGGTTCCCACCCCAGGGATCGGAGGCAAAGAGACCCAAGCCAGTTGCCAAAGGCATGGGAGATGCTCAGAAGGTTCTCCAGCAGATCTGTATTCCAGCACCAAGCCAGGTTCTCCCTCTCCCTCCAGCTCTCTCAACACCTAGCTTGGTAGGAACCAATTCCTGCAAAGGCTGCACAGCAAACGAGAGGTTAAGCCAATTTCTCTTCTGCAATCTCTTATCAAATCCAGCTGATGCATTTGAAGTTCCTGATGAAAACAAGAGCTTGCTATTATTCTTTACAGCTGTCAGGGCTGATACAGACTCAAAGGAGACAAAGTGTCTCCAGTCAGCTTTGCACTACAAGTCTGGTTCACCACTAAGCAGCATTTTCCCGCAAGTGGGATCCAGAGGAAGCCACGCACCAGCCCTGGCACAACCAGCCTTACCACACTGGCTCCAAATACACCTCCCAGCCCTGAGCTCAGGTCAGTATAACACAGCACCATCACCTTCTTTGTGAGGTTTTCCTGCAGGCTGCACCACGACTGCTTTCACTGGTGCTTTGGTTCATTCCCACCACTGTGAACTGGAGAGAGGCAAGGTGGCCTCCCACAGCCCAGGGAGAGATGCCCTGCAGGAGTGTTGGGACTGGCAGGAAGCAAAGGAGAAAGGACTCACCTGAAAGGATGTAGGGATGCAGACAATTGTCAGGTTCTCCTCCTTAACTCGCTCAGCTGCAGGCAAAAAGCAGAAGCCTTGGTTTGTTCATTGCACAAGCCAAAACCACAGCAACTTTCACTTTAAGAAACCTCAGTTCAGCACTGCCCCTCTGATTCACTGCAATTACTTGCTTGGCTTGCAAATAACTCAGTCACGCTCAAAACGCAAACAGGTGCCCCCTCCACAGGCTGAGGCTCAGTTTCAACAGTCAGAAATGTTTCAACACCCACTCTGGCCCAGCCCAAGGCACCATGAGCCATTAACCTTTATGTCTCCAGCAGCAGAGGAGCCCCATCAGAAAAGCCTCACCTGGGAAATTGGCCCCATCCCCTCTCTCACTCCATCAGACACGTTTTTGCTGCTCTCCATGTAAACACAGAGCCCCAGCAGCTGTCTGAAAGGTTTGCTGGCTTGTTGCCCTGGGGACATCACATTAATTTATTATAGAACATTTAAATATATAGCAGGGCAAGAACTAATAAAGTACAGTATTCCATTAAATGGAAGGAAATATTTCCTCCCCCAGGCTAACCTCAAATGACTAAAATCTATTACTAAGCTATCATTATGGACAAAATGTTATTTTAGTAATTACAATACTCAGGCAGAAGCCAACAGCCCAAGAGTGAGCAAGAGCTCGTGCACCAGAGCAAGCACAAGAGCTGCATGCTCCAAGGTAATGCTGCTGCTGGAAGGACTGAACATCCAGTACATCAGGCTGGATGTTGTTACAAGCCATATCCCAGTTCTAAAGCAATCAGGAGACGTGAAAAGCCAGAATTTGCAGCCTGGAACAGCCACTCCTCTTCAAATACAATAGCCATTTATTTAGACACTGGTTCTGTGCTCCAGGAGGGAGTGGTTGCAGTTCTGAGCCAAGCCCAGAAGGCTGAACAGCAGCTCCCAGACAATGAAGTGCATCACACACACAGAGTGGGGAAAAGGGTGACAAGGGGCAGCCCCAGCCCTGCTGTGTCCCTGGGCTGTGCTCAGAACTCAGCCTGCTCTGGGCTGCAGGACAGCTCTGCCCAAGGGAGCTGGAGGTCACCAGGGGACTCCCCAGACAGGCAGAGCCACCCAGGTGGGACACACTGAACTGTGCTGCCCAGGGAAGTGGCAGAATCTTCATACCTGGAAGTGTGGATGTAACACTTGGGAGTATGGTTTGGTGGTGAACACAGTGGTGTTCAGATTTGAGGATTTGAGGATCTTGGAGGAGTTTTCCAACCTTAATGATTCTGTGGTTCCCCCTCTGTATCCAAGCAAGACCCCCAAGAACAACAGGGCTGATCCTGCACTCCCAACCCACCACGGACTCCACAGCTGCTCTGCTCTGCATCCAAGCACATCCAAAGTTCAGCACCTCCACAAGCAGATCTAGGGCTGAGATTGCCCTGCAAAGGAACTTTAAACCTCTTCACCCTCTGTAATGAGCAGTGACAATAATTACCCTAACACTCACTTTGCAAAACTGCATTTGCCTCACTTGAATATTTTGCTGAAATTTTCTGCATCACTCCCTGAGCAAACCCTGGCACCTGGAGCAAGCAGGTAAACCTGGCTGTGGGGCACATAAATGAAATGCACCAGGATTTCACATTCCTCGTTTTCATTACACCTCAGCAGGGCCCCCAGTGTGAATCGTGTGGATGTGGGGAGCAAAATGAGCCACAGGCAAACGGGTTAAAGGAAGCAGAGCAGCTGCATGGCCCCGAGCCACACAGCAAGTCAGCACTGGGCAGAGCTGGGCAAAGCTGGAACCAGACCAAGGAGTTCAGCTCCAGTTTGCTGTGGGTGCCAGTGGAGAGCTTTTCCTGGCTGGCTGGGGAGAACAGGTGGCAAATCATTACCTCCTCAGGACTCTCAGGCAATAAATTTGGAGCCCCAGGCCCGGTTTTAACCTTCAGCTTCAAGCAGGACACAGCAGCCAGTGAACAAACCCAAGGCATCAGCTCTAAGTCAGCACACAGGTGATTTAGGGTGTTTTTCAAGCAGCTGGGGCAGGTGGAGAAGGGGACTTTTTGTGGTGGGAGGGACAGGAAGGGGAGCATCCTACCTAATCGTTGCACTGCGTGTACAATCGTAGATCCGCTTCCGATCCCAAGAACTTGATTGTTCTGCAAAGAGACACAGGAATGCTGTTATTGGAGGCTCCAGACTGTCCACTTTCCCCAGTAAAACTGGCATTATAAACACATGCAAGAGGAGCCTGGTCCAGGGATGCATGTGGACACAGCATCTCAGCACTCTGCAGGCAAGGGAGGGAACACGCTGTGCCAGCGAGGGCACGGCCATGGTCTGCAGCCAAGGGATTTTAATCAACTCTCCCTCTCATTAAAGGACATGTGCTTGCTAATTACCAGCACAGTCCGATCTCAGGGTGTTCAATGCACACTCACTGGTGGTTGCTGGCATTCCATGAAAGCTCTCCTGCCGGAAAGCTGTGAATTTCACACAATACCACAGAGGAAGAAGGGGAAACAACCTCAAGATAAAATCTCCCAAGGAAGCCACACAGTAAAAGGCTGGGTTTGCTGCCAACTATATCGTTAGTAAACAGCACAGATGCACCAGCAGCCAAAGCAGAGAGCAGAGCAGCTGTTCCTGTGAATAATAAAAAATGTTTTCCAAAACAGAGTGTAAAGCTGCCTATAGGAGAGTCCAGCAAAACTTGGAAGGTGGGTGAGCCTGGCAGCATGTGCTGAAGAGGATGAATTTTAACCACAGCTCCATCCTGGCCTTTCTCTGCGTATTGCCTCATTTAAGAGGGATCACTGCCCTGTCATCCAAAACACAGATACACTCCTAAAAGGTGCTGCAGGCTGGGGGTGGATGGGTGCTCTTGTGTTACTTCTGCAAGACATGTTCTCTGCCACGTCAGTCTCTGTTTATTATCAACTCAGCTTCCCATCCCCTCTAAGTGACCCGCAGCCTTCTGCAGTTCCCATTTTCAGCGTATTTCGCTTTCTTTGGATGAGATCCAAAGCTTAAATTGACTTAAAGAGGCCCAGTAACACCACAGAGACTTCAGATGAGGAAGATGTGAAGACAACCAGAGATGCAGGCACAGAGCTGTTGTGCATTATCTCTTGGACATTAGACAGATCTGGAGCTCCTTCCTCACGTGCAGCAAACCCAGAGTTCGGCAGCTGTGGAAAAAGCCACACCTGCAGCACTTCAACCAGCTAAAATCTTGCTGTCACGCAAGTTTACCTGGAAAGGTGAAGTTCAAGACAGGTCACACTCCCCTAGGAGTAGTCATTTCATTTGCTTCTGCAAGTTAAAAGCTTAAAGAACACACAGCTCTCCAAAAGCAGAGGCTCAGCTTCCATCCCAGCCCTCACTAACCACCGTGACTCTGCAAAAGCTGGGCAGAGCAACAGGTCACTGCTGCACACCTGCAAGGTGGCCAGCAGAAACCCAGCAGCTCCTGAGGCTCTCAGTGCCACCCACCCAGCAGGCAGAGCCAAGCAAGGCCAGCCAAGGAAGGGGCAAGCAAAGCTGCGCAGAGGTGGCAGGACATGGGCAGTACCAGTGCTCCCAAAAGCCTTGTTCTGACCTGGGGAGAGGCAGTTTCTCCTCTTTGCCCTCATTTCTGTAGGGTGGGACAGCTTCTTGGAGCAGCTGGGTACCCTGAAGGGATGGGGAAAGCCTCAGCATGGGCAACTCCACTATAATGAAGCAGGAAGAGCTCACAAGGGTCCCAGCCCACCCATTTATCAGTGATCAGAGATGAAGCAGCACATTAAATCAGTCAAAACTGGTGCTGTCACAGCCCCTGCCTTACCATAACTTCCACCTCTCCCTCCTCAGCTCCAATCCCAGCCAGACCAGGGGCAAAACCAACCACAAAACATCCACTTTTAAAAACAAGGCACTGGTGAGAAGCAGAGCACAGAGGAGCAGCACCTCATGCAAAAAAAAAAAAATTACATTTCAAGTTGTTTACCAAAAGCCCACCAAACAAAACCAAGGCACTGAGCCACAACACAGCTGAGGACCCACACAGGGGTGAAGTGGGCAGTGACCACAGCATTTTGTCAGCCAACCCAAGGGCCTAAAGACACTGCCCAGAATTACAGAAGCCAACGGGGCAACACACATGGAGCACTACCAGCAGCACACAGGCACTGGCCAGTCCAACCTAAGGTTCCAAGGCCAGAGAACAAAGAGCTCCATCTAAAGCAGCAGATAAACACAGAGCAAAGCCCCAAAGTTTGCTCAGTCCTCTCTGGGGCAGCAGGACATAGGGCAGGACCTGTGTTTTCATTTCTGACAGAGGCGCTCGCAGGGCCCGCCTTCGGAGGTGTTGTATAAACGCAAAGCCAGCTCTCCCCAAGCAGCTTACAGCTCTAAAGCCCCAAGCCCTGGGCCAGCCCCACTCCCCCAGGCTGTCACAGCCCCACAGCCTCTGAGGGTGGTCACCTCAGTGTCCACTCCAGAACGGGGAACTCTGCGCCTGCAGCTACGCAGGGACAAGTGCTGTGGGTAAACCCCAATCTAGCTTTAATTAAAACAATGGAAAAAAAAAAGAGAAACAAGTTTTCCTCTCCTAATCCCCCCTCCCACACCAAGGTTTCCATCTGCCACACAAGGTGCTGTCCTGGCGAGGCAGGGATGGGTGCAGGTGGGTGCCAAGCCAGGAGCCTCATCCAGTACCAGTCCCAAGCCCCCAGTGCCACAGATTTATGGCAGAGTTCAGCAAGAGGTATTTGTCCAGCAGAAGCAGACCCTGGTGTCTCCCACACATCCCTCCTGTGCCAGGGAAGCCTTGGCTTTGCTTTCAGAGGTAACCTTGCTCCCTCCTGAGAGCTCGAACAAGCAACACAAAGGTATCCATTACACACAGCAGCTGCCCCTGACAGTGAGAAGTGACAGCCGAGACCATCCAGCTCCGGGCTGTGACTCTGAGCTCCTCCTCCACCCTTTCCTGAAGCCAGCTTGCACAAGCTTTGGGGGGTTACCTCACACACTGCCTGATTTACTTAACCAGCATCACAAGCTGGACATTGAACTGTAACCAGCTGGGACACAACCAGAAACATTATCCTAAGTTTGCCTGGCCACTAAACAGCACAAAGGCCAGCTGTTTCACTATAGAAGTCCAAAAGTACTGGTTTTACCCCAAATCAAATAAGCCCCCATTTATGATACCTCACAGCAACAGTGGTGTCTTGGCTCCACGCCTTGTGAGATGAGTCCTTCCTCCCAGGACCACTCAATGCACAATTTTGGGCTTGCCTTGGGTAAGAAAGGGGATTTTTATGCCCCATCTCACAGGCTGGTCACTTCTGATCGTGCTGGCCTGGCAGGGGCTGGGTCTCATGCAGCATGTGGCTGTGCTCTCTCAGGCAGGTACACGCTGCTCAGAGGAGCTGCAGAACAAGCAAAACTTTCATGGGACATAAGGGAAGCCATCAGCAACTGAAGCTCAAAACACCAACCCAGCGAGGGGGGAGCAGGAAGGAAAAGGGTTTTTTTTTTTCTCCCCTAACTGCTAATATCCACTTTCTTAGCAGCAACTCCTCACCCCTATTTCACCACTGCTATTGCGAAAGGGCTGGCACAGCAAACACTGAGATAAAGCCCGTGACAGTAACTGTTGATTGTTGATCTTCCAAATCAGGCTGTGCCAAACTTCAGGCAGCTCCAGCCCTATCTGACATTCAAGGGGCTGATTCAAGCCCCTGGCTGCATTTCCCTCCCTGCAGAGGACAAGACAGAATCCCCTGATCAGAGACTGTTGCTCCTGGCTTGGGTGCTCGGAAATGGGGTGCAGCGGCAGCACATCCTGGATTTGGAGAAAGGAGGACACGGCATTAGCCCGAACTCCCACCACAGCCCAGCTCACAGAAGGGTGCCCAGTTAAAGTCTGGAGGTGCAAGACATCACCCCAAATTCAGCATACACAGTGCTGAGCTGGATCAGGCACGAAGCTGCTGCCAGGGAGGCACACACTGGGGAAGGAAAAGCGCTTTTCTCCCTTTGCCTCAGCTAAAGGGAGTGAAGTCCAAAGCAAAGGAGGAGACTCAGCAGGACCCATCTGTGCACCCCAGGGTCCCTCTTTGCACCCAGGACCGTTCATGCTCTGAGTGGGAGGGGGATTCTCAGTGCCCCCCACTGTATCCATGAATCTCGGGGCTGCTCTAAGCACTGCAGGAGCCCGTGCTACTTGAAGCCCATTCATGCCCTGGGAAGTTCAGTACATTTCATGGCCATTCCATACCCTGGGGAGTCCCGGCACTCCACAGCCTGTCCCGGCACCTGGAGCAGCCTCACACAGCCCTGCGTCTGTCCGTGCTCCCCTATGTTTTGTGGCCGCTCTGTGTTTTGTGGGGTCCCGGCACCCTGCAGTTGCTCTGAGCACCCAAGGGTCCATCCATGCACCAGCGATTCTGTGTACCCCACAGCCCCTCTGTGCACTGCGGGTCCCACACCCCAAAGCCTGTCCCTGCACCCGGAACCGCTCCACGAACCGCGAGAGTCCGGGGCTGCTCTGTGCTTTGGGGTGTCCCTACACCCCAGAAGGGTCCGAGCATCCCAGGTGTGTCCCTACACCCCAGATCGCTCCGAGCATCCCAGGGTCCGTCTGTGCACCGGGGGACTCTGCACACTGTGTGGCCGCTTCGTGCTCTGGGGAGTCCCGCACCCCGGTGCCACTCTGTGTGCTGGGGGATCCGTGCATCCCGGAGCCGCTCCATGCACTGGGAAGCTCCGTGCACTTCACTGCCACTCCGTGTATTGGGGTGTCCCGGCACGCCACAGCTTGTCCACGCACTGAAATAATCCGTGCACCCCGTGTCCGTCTGTGCTTTGTGGAGTCCTGACACCCCGGAGCCGCTCCGTGCACCGGGGAACTCCGGGCAACTCGCGGCCACTCCGTGCACTCGGAGTCCCAGCACCCCAGAGCGTGTCCCTGCGCCCGGAGCCGCTCCACGCAGCCCGGGACCCACCCGTGCCTCTGGAGACTCCGTGCACCACGTGGCTGCTCCGTCCTTAGAGGGGGTCTCTGCACCCCGGAGCCGCTCCGTGCACCCTGAGCTCCGTCCGTGCACGGGGGACGCCACGCACCCCGTGGCCCCTCCGTGCATCGGGGGGGTCCCTGCGCTCCGGGATCCCTCTCTGTACTGGGGGCTCCGTGCACCCCAGAGCCTCTCTATGCGCTGGGAATCTCCGTGCACCCCAGGGCCGCTCAGTGCACTGGGGGTCCCGACACACCAGATCCTGTCACGGCACCCCGAAGCCGCTTCGTGTACTGGGGGGTCCCGGCAGTGCAGAGCTTGTCCCGGCACGCTGGAGCTGCTCCGTGCACTCCACGGCCACTCATGCATGGGGGGACCCCAGCCCCCTGCAGCCACTCTGTGCATGGGGAAGTCCCTGCAGCCCGGAGTTTTTCTGTGCTTTGAGGGTCCCTGCAGCCCGGAGTTTCTCTGTGCTTTGAGGGTCCCTGCACCCCGAAGTTTCTCTGTGCTTTGAGGGTCCCTGCAGCCCGGAGCCGCTCCGCGCACTCCGGGTCCGCCCGCGCTGCCGGAGGCTCCGCGCACCCCGCGGCCGCTCCGCGCACCGGGGCTCCGAGCCCCCCGAGCCCCGCAGCACCCCGGGCTGCCTCACCTGGACGTGCTTGTCCACGGCGGCGAAGGCGGCCCGTTTTTTGGCCTCCTCTGCCATGGTGCCGCCGAGCCGCCCGCGGGAGAAGCCGCGCCGCGCCGCCGCCCGCCCCGTTCGGACCCTCCCCGGCTGCCGGGCAGCCAGGGGCGTGCTGCGGAGCAGGGCGAGCCGGCCGGGGAGCCGCATGCCGGCGCGGCCCGCCCCCGGGGGGCACTTCCTCACGGGCTGCAGGCCTGGGCCGTGCCGGCTCCTCTCCTCCTCCGCCTCCTCCTCCTCCTCCTCTTTCTCCTCCGCCGGGAGGCTGGGACTTGTAGTGCTGCGAGCGGCGAACTACAGCTCCCACAATGCCCGACAGTCCCCGGAGCAACTTGTTGCATCGATGTAAATTCAGGTATAAGTACCGAGAAACCGAGTTTGCTAGGGCTGGAAGGGTTCAGGCATTTCCGCAAAGAGCAGAGGGATGCGAGGTGTCCCACCGGGAAGTGCTGGGGGACGAGGGAGGATGGCGGGGGGAGCCCCTGCAGGAGGCCAGGCAATGCCCTGAGCTCAGGGAGTTGCTGGAACTCTGGCCGGGCTTCCTCAGATGTGGAGAAAGAGCCGTTCTTGGACTTTCACTCAAACTTTAGTATGATCTCCCTCGAAAGTAGCAACATGGACATGAAAAATGCCAGGGGTCCTCTGAGCACATGGCATCAACCAGCGCTTAGTCCTTACCCTGCCCTGCAGGAGGGACAGGACAAAAGCCCATGGCCATCTCCTGTCCTGAAGCACACAGACCTTTTTCTATTTGCCACAGTTTTTCCCTCTGCTCTGGGTTGACCTCTGATGAAGTTGTTTCTGAAACATTTGAGAAGCAAAGCAACCTTGAAGTCCCTCTACACCGGCATTTTCATTCCTGTGAGCCACATTAGGACCATTCACAGGCACCTCAGTTTCTCTCCAGCTGCAATCCCACAAAGGTGGATGAGAATTGCAGGTATTTACCCCTTACTACTCACTCCAAGGTCAGGCCACAATTCGTAGAGAATAATCTTTTTATTTGCTCCACAGAAAAGCTGCTGTTGACTTCTCTTTTTTAATTCTGTGTATGACTGCCTTGCTTTGCTGCCAACCTCTGCGATTCTGCTGTGATTTTCAAGGACTAGAAACATTTCCTTTTGTTCTCCCTGGGCCGGCACATCAGTCCTTGAACAATGGGGTGGGATTTCAACAAAGACTCTATTATCATTGCCGGGCTTATCTCAGCTCTTTGAGGCCTTACCTTTCTGTACAGAGCAGGTGACTCACTGTTAAGAGCAGCACGGGGTTCTGTGCAGTGGTTCAATGTTTTCTGCCAGCTGGCAACGATTTTTCCTGCAAGTTACCCATTTTAAAGTGTAAATACACACATCTAGTTGGATATATATTCGGAGGGAATCAGACCCAAGCAATGTGCACTTCCATGATGCAGGAAGGGTAAAACTGAAGGAGCAGTTGACTGAGCTTTGGGAGACAAGAGCACGTAGTGACAGGACAAGGGGGAATGGCTTCAAACTGACACTAGGTTTAGATTAAATATTAGGGAAAAGAAATTACTGTGAGGGTGGTGAAGCACTGGAACAGGTTGCCCAGAGACGCTGTGGCTACCCCAGTGTTTAAAGCCAGGTTGGAGGGAGCTCAGGGCAACCTACTCTAGTGGAAGGTGTCTCTGCCCACAGCAGGGGATTGAAACGAGATGTTCTTTATGGTCTCTTCCAACCCAGGCCACTCCGTGATTCTGTGATTCTCTTGTTCAGTATCCTAAGTATTTGACTGAAATGAACAGTTTTATGTTGACTCAGGAAGCCCATCCCGGGCTTCTCTCAAATCCCACTGTTATGGGGAGTGTTAGCACAGAAGTGTGGGGTGATAAACCTGTTGTTCCCTCACAGCAACGGCTGATAGCTTTGGCTTGAAACACATCTTGCAGTGCCTGGGGAAACACAAACATTTCCACTTCTAGATAATGACCTTTCTGTTAGCAATTTATCTCAATCTGTTGGTGAGTTACAGCTCCAGTGAAAGCAGAAAATCTTTCATTTATGCTGTGCAGAGCCTTGCCTGTGCACAAAAAATTGGTATTGGACATTTTAGGAATGGATCTTCTGTGAATTTCAGCAACAACCAGCTCTGTTTGCAAACAGCTCCAAGTCCTTTTGTACAAGCCTGGTTTTGTCCCATGTCCAAGCTTCTCCAGGAGCCAGCTCTCACCCTCTGTGCTTCAGTGTGAGGAAGTGTTTGAACCTGCTTTGTACAGACACTGTCAAACAGTGGCACTGTGAGCTGTTAACCCCAACAAAAGCCACGCTGAGGAACGGAGCAGCTCAGCCCTTTCAGGCCGTCAGGGCGACTGTGTGACTCCGGGTGCTGAATTCTGCATCTGAGGCTGAAATTACATGGTAGGAAAATTACATGGCAGTTGAGATAACAGCTTGCTGTTGACAAAGAGGGAAGAGCCTGCTCTTCACTCCCTTCAGCCACCATCCACAGGCAGCCTGGGCACGGAGTTTATGCTGGTGATGGCATTCCCATGACCCTGTGCTGATTCACCTTGCCACGCAGGCAAGAAAAGGCAATTTCTTCTTGCCAGGTGAGTGAGGTTGAACTAGGTCAGTCAAACTTAATATATCTCTCTGAAAAGGAGTTTTTTAACTGGCTTAAGCTGCCCTGGTCTAAGACAGGAAAAAAAAAAAAGGAGCATTGCCACCTTATGGTCCATTGGTTGCCAAGTTTTCCTGCTACTTCCATGTGTTGGCAGAGAGCTGTTCTTTCTGAAAGGTAAAGCAACCAAAAAAATCAAGGCCAGTTTTCTTTGACCTTTCCTGAGGAAGGCAGCAAGATCCATCAGCTGGGAGAGGGAAGGCTGTGGGACCATCTTCCATGGCAGGCTTAACCCAGCCTAAACCAGCTGCAAAAGTGCATTCTAAGCCGAGTGGAATCCTGGCAAAGGCACAGCCCCTCTGGGTAGCAGATGTGTTGATCCAATTAACTGCTCCTCTCTCATTGATCAGGCATGAAACAGCTAAAATCCAAGACCCATGAAAGTAAAGCTTCACCAACACACTGGTGAAGAAACCAAGTGGAAGACTGAGAATTTCCCAGACAAACTCTCTTTCTGGTTGGCAGCAGCACTCCAAGCCTGTCACATCCTTGCCATTTACATTCCTACAACCTAATTTTTTATCCTGCAAACTCCAGTTCAGTGGCATTTCCTCTGAATAACACCTGCCTCCCTGCTCGTCTCTGGTTTGATCTGGGTGAAGAATTCCTTGGTTTTATTCTGCTTGTGAGAAGGCATCAGCAGGGGTGCCGGTATGCTAATTACAACATCTGCAGCTTTTGGAAGGTCTGGATTCTCCTGGGAAAGGGAGGCACTAGGAACGGCCCTGGGCACAGGGCAGCCACGAGGTGGCACGCTGGGCTTTCACTGCCGCGCCTCGCTCTTCCAGGAGCAAGTTATTCGGGAAAAGCAGGCAGATCTTCAGTGGAGTTATGTAAAACACCATTCCTGTTAACATCCATCCATCCTGCAAGAACAGGCTTTGATTTCCACATAAGTGGCTAGTTAGATTCCAAGTTATTGTCATATGACTGAAATAGATCTCTTATGTCAGTCAGTCAAAACAGAATGGAGGATGTGAGTCATGCTTTGCAAAAAGCAGGAAGTTTGGTTTTCTTGGCACAAATTTTTAATACAGAGAGAAAATTATAGGGCTGTATTGCCATGTTTGTCATAAGGATTCGAGAATAACGTTGTCCATCCCTTGGAGAAATGTTTCCAAAACAAGAAAAACAAAAGCTTTTGCATTCTGATTATTATTCCTTATTCCTCGGTGTCACGGAATCTAGGAGGAGCCTGGAAGAAAACGTGTACTCTGGTGAAAAGTGCCGGATCCGCCCCAAAAGCAAAGGCTGCGATTGGAAGGTGCTGATCTGGGGCGGGGGTGGGAGGGAACGCGAGAAAATGAGGTCATGCTCATGGGTGCGAGAGGGACACCTGCACGGGGTGGGTGCTGTTTTGCCTCAAGTGTAATAAACCCTCCTCACCCAGCACAAAGGCAGAAGTGCCAGTCGAGTTGTGATATATCCCGATATTCTGGAACATTCTGGGCTCTGTGGTTATGTCTCTGAGTCCCTCAAGTAACTGGTGGGACAAGAGTTACTGTAAAAAGCATGGCAAGGAATTAGCTTTTCTTCATTGACTAGAAATATAATGGAGTTTAAAATTTAACTTAATTTACCCTTCAACGTGACTGTTCAAAACATCACCATGCAAGAAAAATGAATTTAAATGGAGACAGGTGCAGGGGAGGGCAAGTTAGAGCAGAGAGCCAAATGTGTAAGGGAAGAATAAAAGCCTTTGGCCTGGTTTGCCTAGAGAAACAAGGAATTTGATTACTCTTTATAAACATATGAACGGGTAGACACTCAGAGAGGAGTTATCTAAATAAAGAAAATAGTAGCACAAGACCATATGGGTACAGTAATAAAATGTCATTTAAGTTACTAAAAATGACATGTGCCATTTGGCATGTGGCACGAGGTAAATTCCTTTGGACTTTGTTATAATGAAGGAAGTAAAACAAACCCAAACAAAGATTGCAATTCAGTGCTTGGCTGGGGAGCAGTGTTTGTGACCTGAGTTTGCATACACCTGGTGGACTAAAAGAGCTGTATTCCCAAATCATCAGAAAAGAAGAGTGCAAGCAGGAAGAAAAAATTTAGGTAGAAGTCTAAAAATGACAGTTATGAGCTCTTTTTAAAGAATACATTGAGCCACAACTTCAAAATCAAGAGAGAAAAAAACATTGACAGCGCTTGTTTTATTAATGGACTGGAGAGTGTGAGTAAAATTAAAAAACAAATGGAGAAAGCAGGAAATAAGAAAGTGTTGGTATAAATGAGAAGCTGTGAGAAGCAGAGTAGTTATTGGAAGTGAAGCACATCAAAGGAAATCCATAGCTGGCAAGGCTAAATCCCAGAAAACCCCAGAAGTGAATGGTACAGGCCCATTACTAGATGGACATTATTAAAATGCCAATAACAATGCAGAAATGTTCACTGGACATGTGTGAGCTATGTTTGTGAAGAAGCAGGAAGGTAAATGTGTGGGGGTGTCACTTGACAGTGATGTGATTAATTTCAGTGCATTAGTGACCAGTGGAGCTCTGCTCTCCCAGGGATAACTGTGGCCCAGGAGGTTGGGAACAGCTGACTGCAGAGACCCCTTGTGTGTTCACATTCCTCTGCAGTGAGCCTTGATAGAGCAGGGCAGTTCTAGGAGCCTAAAAAAGTGCCAGGTTGGTGCCTGTGCTCAGGAAAAGAGGCTGCATGATAGGGAGTAAATGTTGATTTAATAACATCAGATCTATGGATAATGTTCTGGATAAACACCAAAAAAGGGTGTTATGTCACTCATTAAAGAATTAGTAATGTTGGTCAGAGGTCTAATAGAAATCTCATTTCATGCTTCTAAAAGACAACAAATTCAATTTGCTCCGAAAGGTGTAATAAACTTTTAAAAGCATTTTTACTTAGAACTGCACAATATTTTAATTAAACAGAGTAATAAACCATCAGTGAAGAATACATTAAGCACTGGTCACAGAGATTATTTTTTTATAAGTGGTTATAAATCACTATTGAATAAAGCTACTTCTAATAGGACCCTCCAGGATCATACGTGCTGTACTACACACGTACGTAATCAATATTTTCATTAGTCATTTGGAAGTAAATACAAAATCAGCCCTAATCCAATTTGCAGATGACATCTTCATCAGTCGGGTGGTACCATCAGGATGACAAAGGACTGTTCTNGGTTCCTCAGAGCCCCATCCAGCCGGGCCTGGAACACGTCCAGGGACGGGGCATTCACAACTTCCCAGGACATATCTGTGAACACATGGAGGGAACACGAGTTTAAGGTACCACAGGGGCTTTCTGGTGCTGCTGCGACACCTGGCCCAAGTGCTGGGGCTGCCGGTCATGGCCGGTGTGTACCGGGGGGGGTGGGCACAGAAAGGCCGCAGAAAGGTGAGGTCAGCTGGGGCGATGTCACTTGGGGTGAGCACTGGGCCGATTTCGGTGTCGGGGTAGGGTTACCTGTACCGCCCAGAACAGCCCGGGGGACACCACCGAATGACAGAATCAATTCGGCTGGACAAGATCTCTGAGCTGACCGAGTCCCGGCTCTGTCCGAGCACCCCAGAGCCCTCAGCGCCGTGTCCGCTCTCCCCTCCCCGCCCCGGGCGCTCACTCCCTCACGGCGCGGTTCCCGCCCGACGAGTCCATTCCGCTCCGGGCTGGGGGGAGGCTCGTTCTGCGCCGCCCCCCCCCCCCCCCCGCGCCGGGTGGTGCGCGCCGCTGGCCCCGCCCTGCCGGCGCCGAGAACAGCCACGTCTCCAGCCCGGCCGTGGAAGGGGCGGGGCCACGCCGCCCGCGCGCCAGGCGACAGCCAATCGGCGAGCGGGCCGGTGAATCATGCGCTCGGCGATTGGCCGGTGCGGCGGTAGAGGCGGGGGAGAGAGCGGCGTGGCTCCGATTGGCCCGGCGGGCTCTGTTGACAAACACCCAGCTCCTCCCCGCCTCCCGCCGGCGGATGCACCAATCAGAAGGAAGCAGCGGGCTGAGCGGCGTGGCGGGAGACCAATGGGGTGCGTGTCCGCCTCGCAGGGGCGGGCGCGCGCGGGGTGCCGGTACGTG
>VWZP01010964.1:710449-765307 GCA_013396995.1 Dicaeum eximium | reverse complement strand
TGGGGTTCCTGGGGGGGGTCAGTGACTGGGTGGGGGGCCGGTGCCTGGGGAGGTTGAGGGGTGTCGGGAATCGGTGTCTGGGTCTGGTCAGGGGGAGTGTCGGTGATTGGGGTGGGGGTCAGTGTCTGGCACTGTTGAAGGGTGGCTGTGACCGGGGTCAGGGGTCTCAGCGTGGAGGTGCTGGGGAGGGGGCTCGGGTCCGCTTTGGGGGTGCTGGGCGGGGGTCAGTGCCTCAGGGGAGAAGGGTGCAGTGTCCAGGGTTTGGGGGTGCTGCGGGGGACACGGCTGTGTCTGGGCTGGGAGTCAGCAGCTGGGAGGGTTGGGAGGGTGGCAGTGCGTGGGAAAAGCGCTGCAGCATCCCCAGGGTCGTGTGTGGGGAAGGGACCGTGCAGGAGTGGCCTTGGACGGGAATAGCGCTGGGATGGGTCGGGAGTGTTGGTAAGAGGGGAGGAGGGAGAGTAGCGCTGCAGGGTTATCTAGCTGGAATCTTGCTTGGGAAAGCGCTGAAATAAGGGTGTCGCAGGCTGGTGCGAAGGGCTGGGCTGTGGGACACGCAGGGAAGTGTCCCAGGGCCGGAGGAGAGGGGCAGAGAGAAGGGGTGCAAGAGATGAGTCCCGTGCTGGGGCTGCAGTAGCGCTGCAGGGATGGGCAGGCTGGACCGAGGGGGAGGCAGTGACAATGAAGAAAAGGAACTTCGGGACCTCAGCAGCGCCGAGGTGCTTGTTCTTGACGCGGTTGTTAGCAAGGAGAAAGGGTGTCTTAGTTCTTAGACAAACAAGCTGCCGGATGTCACGCTATGTGACATTGGCCCGTCTGCTTGCCCTGGTGATACCACGTCTCGATCCCTTCCTTGCCTTGGTCCCAGGTGGCACTTCTGTTCCTGCGGGAAGGAGACCCTAAAGCATCTGCAGTCTAAACTCTTCCCAATACCGCAGCTCACAGTTGTTCAGAGCACGCTGTCCCTTTTTAGCACCGTTTTGTTTTAAAGAAAATGCAGTTTCCCCCCGGAGTACTTAATTGTCTGTTCGGCGCAGACACTGGGGTGTGCCTGAGGGGAAGCCAAACATGCAAGGCAAATTAATGAACAAGTTTCAGAGTATAACAAGGGAAAATAAAATTCTTAATAACTGTGTGTGGCAAGAAGCTCCGGCAAAAGGAAGACTTAGATGAATGACTCAAGTGCAGAGATGTTACTGAGCTGATTCCGTCTGTTTCTGAATTGGCTGATAACGAAAAGGTGATGGCCACAGCGAGAGTTGAAAGGAAGAGCAGCATGACTAAATGCCTGCTTTATTTGAAAACGTGAAAATGAATAGCCCAAAGCTCGTTCTTAGTATGCCCAAGCATTCACTTAAAACAAGAAACTGGCTGATAATTTGGCACCCTGTTTTCTTGGAGGACAGTCTTACCAGTTAGCAACAGGATCATTCTTTTGTGTATCAGGTGATCAAAATACCACCTGGTTTATTGCAATTCTACTGTATTCCGTTTTTGATAGGACTCTCGCTTATTTAGCCTGGGAAATTTTTAAAAATATGTTTTCTGTTTGCCTTCTAGAGCTAAGTAGAATACACTAAAGATGTTCAATGTAGTAAATTAAGCCTGAGATTAAATGTAGCTGCTCTGTAATTGATTAGTATGTAGGAACAGATTTGCTGTCATCAAATAAAAATAGAATGGCTGCCTGGCCATAGTGTTTGCCTGCATTTATTTTTTTATCTGTGTTTCTGAGATCTCCACTCATCTCAGCTAATTGTTCTTCAGCAATACACAGGCAATATAGAGGTCAATATAATCTGGAAAAAAAATAACAAAACCAAAACCCCAACTATCTTTGCTGTAGGCAAATGAATTTAATCATCGTGGTTTGAAGATTTTTTATTTTGTTTTTCTAGGAGAAAATAGGATTAGTGATTTACTGTGCTCTTTACATAAAAACATGCAGGGTTTGCTGTTGGAATACCTTAGAGTTCAAGTTTAACAAACAGCCATACTTGAAATGTCCTAATGGAGAGAGGGTTGAGGGTTTAGGTTTGATGATTCTTTGAAACTGAAACGGGGGTAAATGTACCAAGATGATGATGATAAGTTCTGCTTTGTTTTTCTAACAAAAACAACTTACTTGAATAAATGCAAAGTTTGGTGCAGTGAAAGGGTGTAGGTGAACTAAAGAAGTGTTCTTCCTCTGTCCTGTTTACAACTTCCCTTGCCATCTTAGCCCTTTTGTTTGTAGGTAAATCACACCTTCACTTCTTTAAGGCACAACAGCTGTGCTCAGGCCTCTTGATCTCAGAATGTGGGCTGGGTTCATTATGGACACTAACAAAGGTTTTAAGGCCCAGGAGTGGCCTTTTGTCAATGTATGTGGAAGTTTGCAGTAGATATTTTGCATAATTTCAAGGGGGAAACATTATCACTGCCCTGTCTGTGAGCGAAAGGGGATAGGAACTGATAAGAAAACATTTTCATTCAGCCATAGAGGCTGTTTTCAGATGGTTGGGGTCAGGAAGCTGTGTCCAGATGTGCTTTTATAGTGACAAAGTGCAAATAAAATCTCACTACACAACATGAGCTTGTTCTCTGCCAGCTGCTCAGATTACTGATATTTCTGTAAGCTCCATGAACTGCCCCCTTGCTTTAGTCCTGCTGTTGGCCATCTGTAAGGGTCCAGAAGGGATTTTCTTCTCCTCCATCACAATATATTCTGGACCAGCAGCTCAAGGCAAGGAGAAGTGCAGGTCTTCATTTTACTGATGTTTATTCTTCAGGTGATGGATCCCAGGATTTAAGTGACTGCCTAATTTTGAGTAGTTTTTTTTTGTATTTTTTTTGTTCGGGTCCAGGCTTGTGGAGACTGTTCATATACTATTGAAATATAATTTTGTGGTATTGGTTGTTGTTTTGGGTTGTTTTTTTTTTTCTTTCTTTCTTTTGTATCCCTGTATCCCAAACAGCCTTGATGCTGTTTGTCTCTATCCTCCTTGCTTCCTTGGTGTTATAGTTTTTTATAGTGTATATAGTGACTTTTGCACTTAAGCTGGGTAATATTTTGTGTTTCCCCTTCTCAAAAGGGAATCTGGTTTGGTAGTGTTTTGAGAAAACTTCTGTGTTCCTGGAAGCTGGCATCTTTGGTCAGGGCAGTCTTTCAGCTTTACCTCAGTCAGGAAGTGATGTTAATAAAGCCAGTGATGCTGTTGTTTTTCAGAGAATAAAAGAGTTTATCAGCCCTAACCAAAACAGAAACTGAGTCAGGAATTTCTTTTACTTCCAGTTTATCAATCAGTTGGCCCAAAGATGCATCAAAAATACTGCTTTTTCAGTTTAATGTAATGGAATTACAGGAACTGCAGCCGTGACATCTTGAGCCAGCAAAGGCTGGCAAACAGGTGGCTGAAAGGACTCTCTTTATTCTGGAACTGTGACTGTATTCTGCTCCTGTGTCTAAGAATTTGATATAAGAATTGGCATAATACACTGCAGTAAACCCACAGGGGCACTGTGGGATGACAAAAAGCAACTCACCTGCCTTTTTGTTTTCAAGCTCTGAAATATTTTCTTGAAGTAGTTGCCTAAATTGCCTTTATCATAATGTGTTAATTTAGTGCTTCATTAGACTACCTGAGCAACTGAAAGATCTCTTGTCACCACTTCATGCTCCCAGTACACAAAGCTGCAAGCACTGGAAGCTCACAGAGGAAGGGAAAATCTGGCAGTGAGAAAGTGTAACGCTAGAGAGAGTCTTGGGCACAAATTTCGGATCTTACACCAGTCAGAGTTCAAGTGACAGCATTTTAACTTACTGGAGTCCATCAGAGAAGAGGAGAATGGGTACTAAGGTTTTAACTCAGAGACAAATGGAGTAAGGAATGAAGGATTTTATCAGAAGAGTAAGGAGTTTTAGCTCTTTTTTCCTGGTGTGTGGTATTGCTGAAGAGCAAGGTGAATTTGGAACCAGAAATGTGGCTATTTAGTTGAAAATTAATCAGTTATTAAAAAAGCAGAGATAAATGGATGTTTTTCTTACACCTGGTTCCAGTTCTAAAGGTAGCCATACCTAAGATGTAGATATAGCTGGGCTGATTCTGTTCTTCTGCGTCATGGAGGTGTTTGCTCAGTAGGTGAAACAAAGTCCATTTTGCAGCTGGGGACAAACCCTGAGTGCCACTTCAACCAAGACAAGCCAGGATTTTTACAGTGTGCAGAAGTGGTTGGTTAAACCAGTTCCTCCAAGTGTGTGCTGCTGGCACAAAGGTTCCCCACACTCCCCTCCTCTTTCCTAATCAGCTAAACTTCAAACTGAAGTGTGGTTACAGCAGGATTTGGGTGGCTGGAAGTCAGGGTGCAGGTACAGATTCCAAAACTGCCATCTTGAGTGGCAGTGGAGAGGTTTAAATAGTGAGGTAGCTCCCAGGGCAGGTTGAGGTTTGCATCTGGTGGGGAAAGCTAGTACAGAAGTGTAAGGAACCAAGGCATGAAACATTTGTTACTTGAGGGAGAAGTCAAAGAGGGATAATTAGGTAAAGGAAAACAATGGGAGTACGCAGGAAAAAAAAAATTTCACAGCGCGATTTTAGGATTTGTCTTCTCTGCACTATGGCTGCCAAAATTCCTTTCATTCTAGCTGCATTTCTACCTCTTTTTATAACCTAGTTGTCAGGAGGATCAACATAAAATTTAAGTAGACCCACTTTGAATAATATTTTTTTTATTCAATGCTAGAGGGTTTCAGATAAATTGCTTTACTGTAAAACAAACAGATTGTGTTAAATATGTGTCCAAGGCCTTTAGTGTGTGAGCACTTGTTTACAGTACTTGAAAATAGTCAATCTCCTGCAATCTGGTTTATTATTAACCCAGTCTACGTTTCTGTACAGTTGGAAAAAGTGTTTGTAATCAGCTTATAAAAACTTAAGTCTTCTACTGTGCAAATATTTGCACAATTGGTATTTTTCTAACAGTTTCTTAAACATAGCTTTTGGAGGAGTGTGGTGTTTGGTCACCTTCAGAAGTAGGAGCTGCTGTGGCCTATTTGGACCAGGTTAAAGATCTCTTTATTTTTCTATTTATTACTAGTATAGTGCTATAAGCATTATAAAATCCTATAAATTGTGTGGGTTACTTTAACATGTAAAACAGCCATGTTTTACATGACCTTTGTTAGAGGTGATGTAATGAGCATTCTCCCAGAACATGCTTTTAGATCATGATTTCGTTTTTCCCTCCTTAAAGCAAACTAATAACCCCCATAATTTCCTCCCTAAATTCCGTGTTAGTACACCATTAACTTTGGACAAGTGAATATATTTGGCCAGAGTTCTACACAATAATTTATTGTCTCTTATTGTTTAAAATAAAGATTAATATACATGTCTGTGTGTGCACTACCAGCCCCTGCCCTTTCACCCTCACCTGAAACTGCTTAATCTCCCCATCAGTTTATTTGCACAGTTTCTTATTCTCATTGAATTCAGTGACTATAAAGGTCCTTCTGGGTCACTAGATCCAGCCCTCCTCAGTGCAAGCAGCCTGTAAAGTGATCAAGTTCTGCTCCCTCTGCCTTTGAAGATTGGTGAGCTGCTGCAAGCAAACTGACAACACAGTCACAGCTTTTTCAGGTCAGAGAGAAACAATCTTCAAGAGAAAAAAAAAAAAGGGCCCTTCAGAAATGCCTTGTCAGTGCTTTGTCTCTGATGTGTTGTTTATTTTGTTTGTTTGTTTATTTTAATGCTGGAGCTCTAGCCCAACCAGAAATGCTTATTCTATTTGTACAGCTCTGTACAAAACAAGATTTACTGAAATTGAGGAGCTTCAGGCACTGTAGAAATCGGCAGCCAGCCTGCCATGGCCCTGTATCCCCAGACATTGGGCTACTTAAGCCTAAGGTGCAAAACCCATTTTCATTGCTTTTTCGTCTGCAGGTGTTGGAGGTTGTTTGTAGTGCCCTGTGTGTGCCTTTGGAGGGACTTGCTTTATTCAGAGACTTAGGAAATATCCCAGAAGTTTGGTGTTCAATCCAAAATCATTGAAAACTTAGTTGCAACTTAGTATTTCTTACCTCCTGATTGGCTGGGTTAATAGTTTTAGGTTTATGTTGTTGGGAAAGGATGTATTAAAGATCAGTTTGGAAGGGACTGGAAGAAGTGGGATCTGTACTGTTTGTATAAATATCTCCAAAAAGATGATCTCATTCAGTATTTTAGCGGTAACATCTGCATGCAAGAGCAAAAAGTCAACTGCCTTCCCCTGAATCTGAGCTCTGAAAGTGTCTTACAGCATGGAAATCAGTTCACGACATCCAGCCAGAGACTTCAGCTCTTCTACTCTATTGTTGGTCTGCATAGAGCTACCCAGTTGAATTGCTTTTCTGCAGAATATAGAGACTTAATTTAAGGGTTGGAGTTGGATTTTACTGAGCATAAAATACAGCTAATAGGGCAAATCTATCCTGGTGAAGTTTTGACTGTGAATGTTTCCAACTTGCAGATCTCTAGTAATTATCAGCACTTTGGATGGGCGAATTGCTGCACTGGATCCAGAAAACAGTGGGAGAAAACAGTGGGATCTGGATGTGGGATCAGGTTCTCTTGTGTCATCCAGCCTCAGTAAACCAGAGGTAAGGTTTAATTTCTCTCCTGACTAAATCTTTAAAAATGGAGTTGTCAATAAAAGGAATGTAGCTTCCTCTCTGGTAGATATTAAATAATGGAGCAGACACCTATGAAACTTTGTCAGTACTATTCTCAAACTTTTTTTTGAGTGCTTACATCATGTTGCCATTTCAAACTGGAGTGTGTCAGCATTTCAGCCTTGGGATTGATGTATTTGATAACTATCAAACTAGATGATGTAACAGAGTTGGGGAATTGTGTGTAATTGCTGATTGAAAACAAGCTACTTGTAATTTCAAGCAAATGAAAGGATCATCTGCTTTGTATTACTAGACTGTGTCTTGGCAAGTATTGGCTGGTATTTTTTTCCCTCAAGTAAAGCGAAAGTCCTTGTGACTTAATAAATGAACAAAGAATTGTTTGGGGTGTTTTATACTAGATAAGCAGGCTGCTGTGAAATAGAATGTGTTAGTAATTAAACAGAGTGCTGAAGGTCACCCTGAAATACTGAGTGGTAAAGGGTTGCATCACTTCTTGCTGATGAACTGTAACAAGAAAATCTAGAGTTCAGTTTCTTGTTTGGTACTATTGGCCACCATCAGTTTCAATAAACTAGGTGAAAAATTAGAAGGAAATTTGTTTCCTTTTTTTTTTTTTCTTTCCCTGCCACTGGGGAGATCTCAGATTCATTCTCTCCTAGAATTAGGAGGAATAAAAACACCGACAAAGAGGTGATTTGGGATGATGACACACCATGGAAGTACACAGTCCTTCCCTGTCAGGGATGTTGGATTTGATGACCAGTCCTGTATCATGCTTTTGCACAATGAGCATCAGAGAATGCAAGTTGAGTTCAGGATTATTCAGACTGCATTACTTTCTTGCTTGTGGTTCTTTGCTATCTGTGGACATGACCTCTGTTTTGGTGTAAAGAAGCCAAAGGAAAGATGTGGTCTGTTGTTGTGGGAGTGTAAGTTTGAGAGCTGCTAATGAGTATCTCAGGTTGCAGAAGTAATGTGAATGTTTACTCACTTTCCTTTGTTTCTGAGAGAGAATTTTATTTATGTATGCAGCTTTGTGAGATTTGTTCAGGTGTATTTTTGTGGTTTACAAAAAACACTGTAGGAAATAAGAACTTTGCCCCCAAAATATGTTTAAGAGCAGAATTGAAAAGAAGAGAGAACTGTAAAGAGCTCTGTGAGCTGGAAGGTGTCAGTGATAGTGTGATCCTTCACAAATGTTCTCAGGAATAGATACATAAAACACTGGTCTGTTACCTGTTGCTGCAAATAGTTTCTGATGACCACATGAAAATAGAACCAGTGGTTATGAAAAGTACATATTTGAAATCTGTGCAAATATAAACTTTATTTTTTCACTACAAGTTAAGTCACAAGACCAGGTTTTTAAAGATTTTGAGAGTGCAAGCATTTCCAATGATGGAAGTGTTTTTGCAAATACAGATTTTGTCACTCAACTGTCTGTCCAGAGTTTTGATATTTTTCCTGTGTGGTATGAGTGTAGAAATTAAAGGTTGGAGTTTAGACAACAAAAATTGTAGTTTGTCCATGTGATATTTAATTCCTTTCTGTCATTACAAGTCAGTAGATTGTGGCAGTCATAAAAAAACATTGAAGAGTTAAAAATACATTTTTAAAGAGTTTTTGATATGGATAGAGGGAGTTGGACTTTCAGATGGGCTTTCAATTGTTTCATTTCTACAGCTGTGGCCAAAGACACTGAGGGATTTTGGCAGTTAAGATGCAGAGCCTATGAGAGAACTAATTTTGGAAGGAAAAGGTCATTTTGGCCTTTTAGAAGCTGTTAAGCATTATGAATATGGGCCTTTTTAGTCTTCTTACTGTCATGTAAACAAATGCTGTTAAGACAGAATTTAACAAGAAACACGATGAAAAGTGATGAATACTCTGAATAAACTGCATTTAAATATTTAAATGTTTAATCTGCTGTCAGTAGTCAGCTGAAAGACTTCATGCAGTGAATCTAGATACTTACTTAAGGGAGTAATTCACCTCACTAAAATTCCTGGGAAAATTCTGATTTGGGTCAAAATACTGATGTGACCTGTTGAGTTTTATTCTCTCAAACTGAGTCTTGAGGCTTTTCCTTCCTCTTCAGCATTTTTGAAGCAACAAAGGTTTCTGTGCCAGCAATCACAGTATTCCTCATAAAGCAGTAACATTATGTAAGCTGTTAAATTACATCTTCTTGCAAGAAGTGGCAGATGAGAAACTCTGTGTTACACTTGCAGCGACAAAGGTTTGTGTTCTTTCAGAGCAAGGAAACTGGATGCTGCTGGGTCTTTATTGTTTTGAGGAGGGTTTTTTTAACTATCTCAAGTGTGAATATAATGAACTGTAGTTCCAAGTCCTGGTGCAAAAGCATGAATTTAATTTCAAACTGCCTTTTAAGAATAGACATTAGATGTTCAAACTTTCAGTGTTTAACAGAATTGTAGCTAACTTCCTTTGCCTAACTGTAAAATGTCAACCTGGCTGTCTGGAGCTCGTGTGTTAATTAAGAAAGTGAGGCACTGAAATTTCAAATGTTCCAGCAGCTCTGTCAAACGCTTCAGATCTTGAAACTGCTGCTTAAGACACTGACAAGTGAGATGTTCATCATTTGTCATGTGAACAGATCAATTAGAAAGGAAAGGCTGCTGAAGTATTAATTGTGTGTCTGGGTAACTAAAATGCTAAAATTCTTTCCTTGGCTCTAAGCTCCAACGTAAACAAACCATGGTCAGGATGCCAACGCTGAAAAGTTGACTCTGCAGTTCAGCCATGTGCATGAGAATTTAAAAACTCTGTTTCCCTATCCATTGTTTTAAAAGGGGAAACCTTTCTCTATAAATGCCTGGTTACAACTCCCAAGTTTTCCTGTTACCTGCATGTAAAGATTGTCTGATGAAGTTCACAGTAAAGTCACTGAATCACAACTTGTCTAAAAGGGAGCTTAATTTTAATAAAAGCACTTTGCTCTTTAAAATTTGGGTTTGTAATTAATACACTGTCCATACTTAGAAAAGAATACTTTTGGGAGAAGCAGCAGCATGTTGAAATAATGATGCTTAATTACAGTGAAAGTGGAGAACTGCTTCAGAAGCAATGAGAAAGGTTCATAGCAGCTCATTTGCTGATGAGGATGATTAATTCCTTTACCTGCAAGCTTTATACTGAATTACTTAATGGGCACCAATCAGAGTTGTTTCAGTGCTCTGGGCAGAGGCTACACTGGGATAGAGTTGAAAAAAGGACCTGGTAGGCTTGGGCTGTTACAGACTAATCCCTAGGTAAGCATCTTATTTCCTTGTTTGAGACATTGAAGATCACGAGACAAAATCAGTTTCAGCTCACAAGGCTGACTTTTATAGCAGTCAGAGTAAACATACCACTGTATCCTGGAAAAATGGAGTAATTGATTATGCCATGTCACCAAATCTGTCAACATCCTTATTCCAATAAAGACTCTCATGACCTTTGAATTGCATTGTGTGTATGTATGTGTATATATAAATAAAAACATAAATACATCTTTTTATTGTGATAGTCACATAAAATCAACTTTTCTACAAACTTAGACATCTGTGTCATCTTTTTTGGACATAGAAGTGGCATATTTTTATGGAATAGCCTAGTATTATGGGGTTTTTTCTCCAGAGAAATATGGAGAGATGAAGTAGTTTTATACTGAAGTAATCTGAAAACTCACTGCATTGTTGGTGAAGTGAACCCATAGACACTTTGAGCAGATTGTTCCTTTTTTGCTTAGAGCAGTGAGTTGGAAAAGGATTTTGAAATCTCAAAAAACTCCACTAGTGACTGAATTTAAGGTACAGTACGAGTGCGTCTTCTTTGCTTTCCTTCTCTTTATCTGCATCATAAACCCTTCCAAATTTTCAGTGCTTTGGTTTCCCAGAAGAAATATGGAATTCTGCTGTGAAGTGTCCAGACACCTGAGACTCATTTTGAGGTACTGACTTGCCTGCACATTGCTGCACTTTGGATAAGGCAACCTCTGTGCCCAGACAAGCCAGGGAAGAGCCCACATCTGTCTTGGGTTGCTTTGGCAACAAAGGAGGAAAACTCAGCAATTCCCGCCCTTTGACCTCTTACACTCTGGAGCAGAAGAAAATGCAAAATCCACATTGAAATGGGTCAAGGCCAGAGGTCAAAATGTCCTTTGAGGGGCTTGAATTGTGAATTCTGTTATGTGCCCTCCCAGAAGTTCAGGGAGAGTCAATATTTTAAGTGTCTTTGAAAGAATTAGGAAAGTTTCACCAACCACTTACGGCAGTGTTTTATTAGTTTGAATAAAACTTATGTGTTTGTTTGGTTCATGGCTTTCTATTAAAGTTATTTTTTGGTTGAGTCACTGTCTGTAAATACCATCCAAGGAAAAGCTGATAGTGTTTGTCTTGGGTATGGGTGGGGAACACTTAAGACTGTCAGACACTTGAATGTTTTCACTGAAAAGGTTATTATAGCAGCTGTTAAATGCAGCAATGAGTATTAGGAATTTATATTTATCCTGCATAAAATAGTTCTGACTCTGCTAAAATTCACGGGCCAAACAAAAAGGAGATTCTTTTGAAACTACACAGATATTCTGAGAAAATGTCTTTGTTGTGAATTCTACTTAAAAATTAATGCCTCTGTCTAGTTCACTGTTAGTAATTTTAAGTCTTCATCTTGGATGTATCTTAAAGCATCTGGAATGGGACACACCAGTAACAGAAAGAATCTTTCCTATTTAGCACTTGGAAGAGTCTCTGTGCACCTTCCAGGCAGCTCGCAGGAGAGTCAGACTTTCATATACAGGGAATAGCAGGTTGGTTCTCTGAGGTGTTTGAGTGTATACAAAAGGTTTTTTAAGGACAGTTTTACTCAACAAAGACTGAAATTTTTGAGTCTGTGCTGTAAAATTACTTTCCTGCTGTAATATTTTCTGAGCAGATGTAAAGCACTGAATTACCACTCTTTTCAAGCAGGCAGAGTGTAAATCAGTGGTCTGGCTATTGAGGTGACTAAACTGGGGAAAATGTTTCCTTGTAGGTAAACTGGTATAATTTTAGTTGTCTGAAAGAGTATTCTAGTGTCCTGTAGTGACCTTTTTTTTGTGTACTACTGAGACATGTAGAACCACCAGATGCTTAGATAGTTGGAGGTGTCATTCCTGTAGAGAAGGACTGGCACATCAGCTGGTTCTCAGTTGTACAGGTTTTCTATAATAGACATGAAATTAAACTGTGCTAAATAAAATACAAGATGTGGGGATTGGTAACAGTCGTTTTGTTGTTGAAGGTTGGAGATGATCAGTTTAAAACTGAGAAAACTGTGTACTAAGATACCCTGTGACAGGTTATCAGCTGCCATCTCCATTCCACTGCAGGGGAAGGAAATGTGATTCTGTGGTGCCTGCGGGTAGAGAGAGAGAGAGACAGACAGATTAGTGTCTTAAATGGTCCTGGAAAAGCTCATAATGAATAAGAAGTGAGTGTCCAGAATTGTACTTCAAAGGAAGATAAATTCTAATTGCAATTGAGGCAGAGAAGGCTTGTTAGGGCTATCAAGGGGAGTGGAGCCTGTGTTTTGCAGGAGGAGAATGCATGTGACTACTCTTTAACTACATGGATATATCAGCATTATTGATGGCACAGGTGGTTTTTTTCAGTTCTGTTGCTGGAAACACAAGTGTGTGCATGAAGAGGTGACAGGCTTGGGAAACTTCACTAGAGAGACCTGTGGATTTCTGAGAACAGATTTTTATTGTTTACTTGGTGAAACTAAAACATAATTTACAATTCTCCTGAAAATAAACCTCTAATGTTGTTTAGTGGACAAAAAGTCATCAACAAAAGACTAATTGTTTTAAAGTACCCTGATGGCTGGAAGCTGTGCTTTTATAGGAAACACAACCAACTTTAGTAGGAAATGGTAAACTTTAGGAGGAAAATGGGAATTGCTGACAGCTGCCTGAGCTAAGTTGGTGATTAGTGTGATACAGCACCATCATACCATTATCACAAGCAGGGCTGTTGCTTAGGCAAGTGGTGTTATGTATTTATGGAACTGCACATCTCCAGTCCTCCCAAGTTTGGTGTCCTGTTCAATTAAAAAACCCAAAAGATTTCCTGTAGCTGCAGCTCGGTGGCTGCCTTGCTGGCACTTGTAGTTAGCACCGATAAAACCCTGGGGAGGTGCTGACACGTGTCCTTTCACTGCTTTAAGGACGTTTTGGAGGATGACAGCTTCCTTTAGGGGACACGTGAGCAGCTACAGAGCAGGATATTGTGGCTTGTGCCATACCAAAGCTCTCAGAACCAGTCCTCAGGTGATGCTCTGCCTTGAGCAAAGCCCAAAAGTTTCTCAGAGTCACTCTGTGTACGACCAGATTTCATCTCATGCTAACAGTCATAGTCAAAATGCTCCAAATATTGGAAAGGCTTTTTACCATCCCCATTGTCTCTGTTTTTTAATTCTCTTTATAGTGGAATAACAGAATGGTTTAGGTTGGGATAGACCTCTGAGATTACAGAGTCCAAGTGTTAACCCTGCGCTGCCAAGGTCACCACTAATCCATAAGTGCCACATCCACAAGGCTTTTACATCTCCCCAGGGATGGTCACTCCACCACTGCCCTGCACAGCCTGTTCCAATACTTGGCCATCCTTTCTGTGAAGAAAATTTTCCTTACAGCCAATCTAAATCTTCCCTGATGGAACTTGAGCCCATTCCTTCTTGACCTATTGCTTGTTTCTTGGGAAAAGAGCTTGATTCCTCTCACCTGGCTAAAACTTCTGTTCAGGTTCTTGCAGAGAGCAGTAAGCTCTTCCCTGACCCTTCTTTTTTTTCCAGGCTAATTAACTGCAGCTCCCTCAGCTATTTCTTACAAGTCTTGTGGTCTGGACCCTTCACCTCCTGGGTGGAGATAAGGGCAGGAACAGAGCTTGTAATTTGTGTATGGCCCACTGCATGTTTTGTATTGGCTGTTTAGCAGTTCTGGTGTTTACAGACATTAAAATGGATCAGCTATAGTACCTAGACAAATAACCAGTTTCAGGTAATGGATAACTTAGATAGTTGGAATTCAGCTGCCCAATACACAAAAAAGTTATTTATTCTGCCCTAGAGCCTTTTTTAACTTTCAGACTATATCTATATAAAGAAGAGCCCACTTCAAGGGTTAAGCATTTTAGACAGTTTAGCAAATCATTCCTCTAGCAGCACAGCCACTGACATCTCATTTCCGAATTTCTTCTGGACTTTGTACTCCATAAGGAGGTAACTATTAATCTTTGTCAGACTCACTGCATGTTTTGTGCACTCTTTCTTTGCATCCTTGAAAGAGGAGCCTGTGATTTGTCATGTTCTGTTCTCCTCCTGTATCAAGCTCTTTTCCTTTAGGAGTTTTCTGTGACTTACTTTCTCACATGGACTCTGTCCTTATCTGCAAAACTGTCCTGCCAGTGCAGGGCCAGGGGAAGAAACATACAGGGTCCAGCAGAGATCAGTTTGAATCCTGGTCTTCTGAAGTGCCACGAGCTTCTGCTATTGCCCCTGCATGGATGTCAGGTGCCCACCAAAGCCACTCTGTCACATCCTTCCTCAGCTGGACAGGGGAGAGAAAAATCTATTGAAAAGGCTCATGGGTCAAGACAAGGGCAGGGAGAGATCATTCACCAGGCACCGTCATGGGCAAAGCAAACTCAACTCAGGGAAACCAGTTTTATTACCAATAAAACCAGAGTAACATAAGGAGAAATAAAACCAAGTGTGAAGAACACCTTCCCCCACCCGTCCTTTCTTCCCAGGCTTAACTTCACCCTGATTTTCTCTCCCTCCACCCCAGAGTGGTGCAGGGGGAAGGGGCATGAGAGCTGCAGTAAGCTCATCACATGTTGTCTCTGTCAATTCTTCCTCCTCAGGGGTGGACCCCTCACTTTCCCCCTACTCCAGTGTGAGGTTCTTCCCACCCCTGTAGCTCCCCACTACCAAAGCCTTGCCTTGCAAATCAAATAAAAGTACCAGTTTTGCCATGGTGGCCGATGAGCTTCTTTGTAGGGCCTGTTTCTGGAAAGGCAGAGCTCTGGGTAATTTTTGTTTCCACTAATCCACTCCCTTGTGTGCTGTTAGTTTCAAAGAGCTCAGTGATGGGCTCAGTAGCAGCAGCACCAGTTTGTCTCAGAAAGCTCTGCTCTTAAGTTTCAGAAGACTTGTGGTCTTATTAATAAAACTTGCCATGTAAAAGAGGGGGATGGAATAATGTCAAAATAAAGTCTTTCTTAAAGCACTGTGCAGTTGGGTTTTTTTATTATTATTAAGGAGAACAGTTTTTAAAAGTCTGTTACCATGGCAGCAGAGCAGGCTGGCATCTCTGTATCTCAAAACCCCAAGTCTTGTTTGACTGTGATTAAAGGAATGGTGGCATTTCAGTTTGCTTGTCTTCAGAGGAAGGGGCTGTGTGATTGCACAGCAAACAGCATTGGGCTCCTGATCTCTTTTGAAGCTGGGGTGGTCCAGTTACCACACTGCAGTTCCTCAGATTTCCTGTATGGCCCTTCATGGGAGGGCTAAGCAGGAATAACTCTTGTAAGGGCAAACTCAAGCTGATCAAGGCAGTGTGCCCCTGATGTTGGAGAGTGTAAGTATCAAGCTGCTGTGCTGCTGTCATCTGTTGCTTTTTACACTGATGGTGTAAAAAACAGTTAGGACCCTGGTGCTTACACCTGATCAGATTTTAAGATCTGAAGTGTAGAATCACGACAGAGATACCGGTCTTTTATTAAAGTTGTTGGGAGGATGTTGCAGGTGTTGCTTTGAAGAGAGAGAAGAAAGGAGTTTTGAAATGAGTTCTCTAGTACTCATCCAGGCACAGGGTTACAGCATCACTTCACACACTTATCATACAGAAAATACAGGCCCATGAAAGTTGAATTTATTACACTTTTCCATGTATTCATGAAAAATGGAATAGAAACTACCAGCTTGTGGAGTATGGGGGATGATGGAAGGAGAGGAAAGACTGTAATAGATATAAACTTGTGTCATAAAGTACTTAATGCAGGCAGGAGTCAGGGACCAAGTTTGGTCACTTGATAGATGCTGTGAACTGTTGCTGGGTGAGCCGTACAGCCTGAGGGTAAAAATCAGCCTGAGCTTTGAGAAACATCTCTGCTCACTGTTGCTTTGCAGACCTGGTGTGCTCTTTCAGGCTGTCACACCCCAGCTGAGATGAAACCTATTTCCATGGCTTCTCTGATGTGCCGCCCTGGCACTGCCTGGCTCTCAGCTCTGCAGAGGAGGAAGGACACCTAATCCCAGCTCTGTAAACAACTCAATAAAATACTAGTTATCTGATGTCCAGGTGCAGCCATTCTCACGGTCCTGGTCTCAGAGATGGTTTGGGCATGTTCAGTGCTTAACAGGCACAGGAGGTGGTCAGGAGAGGTGTGCACTTTGTAAACAAGTGTAGTGCTGACATCAGAAGTAATGGTACTCACAAGAAGGAAAAATTTTCTAGACAAACAACAACCTGTCTGTGGGTATTTCCTGCCTCAGCTTCCTTATTGCCCTTGAACACATCTCAGGTTGTTCTACTGATCTAAATCATGGACTTTCCTTTGCAGTCAATTTTGTTTTTCCTGGCTGGTTGAACAGCCCTGTATGTTTTGAAGAATACTTTGCTCTTTTACCAGTGCTTTAGGCAGTGGAATAGCTCAACAGCCTCCGTTTTTCAAAAGGTTGTGCTTGTGTCTGGGTCTTTGTTCTCTTAAGGAAGTGGGGATGTTGTGGGTCTTGCAGAAGTTCGAAGACTCCGTTTGCCCCTTCATCCCAGTGTGCTGCTCTTTGGTTAGGTTTTGCCTGTTACACTGTCATCCTTGCAGTGCCCTGTGCTTCAGGATTTCTGCAGGTAGCTGGAGGCAAAACAGATGAATCAGCATCCTGAAATCTAAGGTGAAGAGGAGAAATAACCTCTTTGATTGGAAGGAAGTCATACACCCGTGGCTCTGTGCAGATAACCTTCCTGCATGGATAGCAAAAAAGAGGAGACAATAAATCAGTTCCAGACCAGTCCAAACTAGGGACATCTCAAAAATCGTGTGTGTGTATGTCTATCTATATATATCTGTATTACCTGAAAAATCTGTAAACTATTACAGTAGGGATACCTGTGTTACTGTCTGTGGGTTTGTGGTTTTAATTTGTTTGTTTGTTTTTTTAATATGGAGCATACCAGCTTGCTTTCACTTTCCCAGATTTCTTTGTGCAGACTCTTGCTTCTACCCTTCAGAATAAAGCTGCCATATGTGACTTCTAATATGTTGCCTAGATTAATTTTAAAGAGGCTTAAAAGACATAGTTCTCAGTGAGAAGTAGTTTTCTTAAGGGTGTGCTTGATGTTGGCTTTGATCCTGTTTGTTAGTGATCCTATAGTAGGGATAATCATAGAGAGGAAAAAAACTGGTACCCTTATCATTTAAGATCATGTAGGTTGGTCTTAGTTAATTAGTAATTGGAATTAAGCTCTTGCAGCTTATAGTAACAGTAAGATTTGAAAACTACAAGCAGAAGTGTTAGAAAAACATAAAGACATAAAATCCTATTTTAAGGAAAATATTTCACTTGTGCGTGGTTATTTCCTTGGAGTTAGCAGATAGTCCAGCCCATCTGTAAACAATAATATTGACTGCTTTGGCAGCAGACTTGGCTCAGATGTGTCTGCACGTGAGCAGGCTTGATTTTTGTTTCAGACGATAAAGAGCGTTAGGAACGGGGTAGAATGTCATGCTTGCTGTTAAACACCTCCTGGAAGCTTTAGTACTTCAGCTTGTTTTGATCTGTGTTTACACAATTTTTCCTTTTTTCTTTCTTTTTCTCTTCTCTCCGCCGCTATAAATCAGCGGCTTCCTGCGCTGATCAACCTGCCGTGGCACCTGGCGTACGGTGCCCTCCTTTCCAGTAAAGAGTCTAGACAGCAAATTCCCTGGAAGCGTGTGCCATTCCGGATCGTTATGCCTTTTTGCTTTTTTGTAGAGGCTTTTTAGAAACTGCATTACCTCACCCGTCGGCCTGGAGATTGCGCAGCCCGCGCCGCTGATAGGGCTGCAGAACCCCGCGCAGAGCCAATGGAGAACTTGGGCTGCAAACTCTTAATGAGCAAAAGAGCAGCGGCTCATTTAGGGCTCGTACTTAATGTGGGGGCTTTTTTTAAGTGTTACTTCTGAAAGACAAGCCACTTAACAATTATGTGCCATATTGCTGACCAGTGAAGCTGAACAAATAGCTATTTACATTGACAGATCAGAGGAATGTGTAAGTGCATCGTGGTAACCTACATTTTCTGTGCCAAGAGATTTGCAGCTGACTGCCTGGGTGACTCACTCCTTGGATTAGGAGATGAGGTAATGCTTTTGAGATACAGGGTGATGTCATTCCTTTACCTGAGCTGCATGCCGATGCTAGTTGCTAGTACTTTCAAGGAAAGTCCCTTTTCTGCTTCTCATGTACTAGAGAATGAGCTGCATAATTCAGTTTGTTGTTGTTATTAATGTCCTTCCTGAGCCTCTGGCTGAACTGCTCTTTTGAAAACAGATGTCACCACAAGTGGCCACAGATGCTTTTTGTTACACATGTATGTGGGCACCTGCAAGTGCCGCATTTGCATACTGGTCCCATTCTTCAAATAAAGCTATTTTGTTCAAAGAAGACCTTTGTGGTAATCAGGTGCTGTCTCTTGTCAGTACTGTGTCAGGTAATCCACTTACAGATAGAGTAATCTTAAAATAAAGTGATTTTTTCCCCTGTTCTGTTTCTGTAGTGAAACAGCTCATTTGTGATGATGAGTAACCCAAATGTCTCTCTTGCACTCAGGATCAGTTTAACCTTATCCACTCCTACTCTAGCATTGTCCTTCACTGCAACAGCTCTTTCTGCTGCCTCTGCTCCCTTTCCTCATGTGCTCATGGACAGCAGCTGTGTCTTTTCTCAGCTTTTCCCTCCCAGTATCACCCAGGACATGCTGCTCCTGTGGATGCCCTCAAGGTTGGGAGCACGGACAGGTGATCAGCAGAGCTGACCAACAGCGTCATCTGTCCTCTGCGTTTATGGGGACCAAGGTTTAACAGTTGAGCAGGCAGAGAGCCACTGTCAGGGAATTTCGAAGCCATAATAACCTGATTTGATCCATATTTTGGGAGTATACAGGTGTGTGTTGCTGAGTCAGCTTCATGCATCTTGAAAATTTGGGTGTGGTTCCCAGAAATGGCCAATGTGTGTGTGTTGTTTGCTGGTGGAAAATTTCCTACTTGGGCCCTGGAGCGAGCGCTTTGGGACAGGGGAGGCACTTAGGGTGACATGTGTCACGCTGTCCCCAGAGCTTGCAGTTGCCCACAGAGAGTCTTCCTTGCTCAGCAGCAATTCCTGGGCAGTTTACAGCACTGTCTCCATTCTTCACAAACCATGGAATGGTCTCCAGCCCTTGGAGCAGAGTATCTCATACTGGCTGGGCTTTCAGACTACTTGCATGTGTATGGATCATGTGCAGATCCATTCAGAGGATTTGTTAATGCAAAGTAACAGCTGCACAGGCTAAAAGTTGTCACCAGAATTATTACAGGCTTCTGAAAGAATATATTACAGAAATATTTTGTGGCATTACTCCTCTGTGTTGAATGTTTTAACAAGGTACTTGCACCATGGTTACAGCTGCAATTTTGGCACTGGCATTTTGGTTTTAAAAATGTGTTTTCCAAATCTTCCCAGTCTCTTGTTTCTCAAGACCACAGTGTTACTCTTAAATATGAATGTTTATATAAACCTTGTTTGCTTTATTTGTCCACCGATCAGGTGATCTCTACAAATGACATGCCCCACTCCCCATTGGAATATTTCCTTTTTTGTTGGTTTATTTCTGTGTGTGTGTATAGGGCTGTGTGTGTTTATTTTTCCTCCCCAATAGTAGGCCATAATGCAACATTTGTGTGTCACATGCAGTGTCTTTTCCAGGACATTTGGCCTTTATTGCCATAAGGTAAATACCTGAAAGGGAAAGAACACACCTAGTTTTGCTTTGTAAAGAGCTTCACAGGTAATCTCAGGGGTTTATTTTTATCATCTCTTCAATTGCGTATTGTGCTCCTGAGGGGAGTTTTTATTTCAGTTGTCTGTCATCATGAGGCTTTTCAAAGCTGGAAAGCATTGGTGTTGGATCCTTTAGGGATCTTAAATACCAGCAGTGTGGAGTAACTCACCTGAATTTTCTCTTTAAATGAGGTGTGTTGAACAGTGTACGAGGAGATATTAGTCATGACATGCACACATCTACAACATCTGTCTTTCCCTCCCTGTTCAGGTGAATCCCAGTTTTGCTTAATGCTGTTTGCTCAACTCTGACCCGGTTAGAGGAATAAAACTTCCATGTTATATGGAATTGGAATAATGCAGAAGATGTGGTTTCAGATCCTCACAGTGGCTCCAGAAATAATAACGAGAAGAAACCTTCTGCATCTTTTGTACTACTTCATAATACACATCTGTGCCTTGGAGCGTGAGCAGAAATATTTTTTTCCAAGTGATTAATACACATATGCCAGGAGCAGTCTTTAATTCCTAATGTGTCAAGTATCTGAATTTAATGTAATTATGTTGTAGGATACTGCCCAAATGGACAGAGGTTCTGAAAAAGCTTTAAAACCTCCCATGTTAATCCATATCCTCAGAAGCTAAGATTATGTGGATTACAGTTTCTCACTGTTCTTGATGGGCACAGCCACTGTGGCTCCACAGCATTAGTTATGGTCCATCATGCTGATAATGAGTTTCTTAATAAGTCCCTCAGTACTTGCTGACAATGACTCATACTTCCGAACTAGGATCTCCTTGAAAATCTCTGTGTAATGGGTGAAATATTGTATCCCAGTGAAGCTCTTTTTTCTTACTTGTGTGTTTAGGGAAAAGCCAGGCAATTTTTAAAGGAACGGTGTGCTTACAGATAAGAAATATTGAGGAGAAGTCAGATTTAACTGTCTGGAGAGACAAAGGTGAAATGTGAGCTCTGATCTCAGTGATAATTGCTCTGTGCTTTACAGAAATTTGGATATTCTGGAATAGACATTAATCCTGAAAACAGCCTCAGTTGTACTTTCAAAATTACTCTATCTTGAAACTATCAAAATAATCTGCAAAACTTTGCACTTTAACCAGTGCCTGTCTCTTGGAGAATGCTTCAACCCACATCATATTTTCTGCAGTTTTGGATGAAACCTGTCAACTCATCGAGCTTTCAAATGTTTTGAAGAAGTGTCACACACTGAACTGTTTTTTAACTAAGAATAGTGATATATGGATTTGATTTGAATGGCTGAAAGTTTTCTGTCTTCAGCATAACTTTGAAAACTAGGACTCTGAGATACAAAACCATTAGGACACTGGAGCATAATGCACTAGACTTGCTTATACAGCATGTCCGTAGCCATTTGTGGTCTGTGTGTTTTTATAAAATTATGGGTAAATCATATCTAACCTTGAATTATTTTAGGTGTTTGGAAACAAGATGATTATCCCTTCCTTGGATGGGGACCTCTTCCAGTGGGATCGGGATCGAGAGAGCATGGAAGCCGTTCCTTTCACGGTTGAATCTCTTCTTGAGTCATCCTACAAATTCGGCGAGGACGTTGTCTTAGTTGGGGGAAAGTCTTTGACCACCTACGGGCTGAGCTCCTATTCAGGGAAGGTAAGAGCCTGAAGAGGTGCTTTGTGTCTGTATGTTTGGAGCTCTGCCTTGCAAACAGGTAACTCCTGAGGTTTAAACTGTGCTGCAGCTCCAGAGTTTAACTGCAGGGCACAAAAGGCAGAACCTGAGCTTTGTGGGCTGCGGTAGGTGGCATGGCACTGCAATGTCCTCCTGCTGGGAGCTCCTGCTCTGCCCCCTGTGCTGGCTTTAACCCTTGCCTCACCACTTGCTAACCCAGCAGAGCACTGTTCACTTTTTACTGGATTAGTTTTGTGCTGGGTTAGATGTAGCAGGGGATCACGGAGTGCCAGGGCCAGCACAAGGGAAGGGAGAGGAGCTTTGTCACCAGAGCATAGTGAGAGGATAAGAGGGATGACCCCTTTTTGTGGGAGGAGTTCAGCTTTATCGTCTGGCTCTGCTTGAAGTAGATTTTGCAGTTCAGCTCACTGTGTATCAATTAATGCTTTAGGTGACACCTTTTTTAAAACTAATTTCAGATTTTTCAAAACTAGTGAGAACAGAAAAAATTCAGTGTATGCAAAAGTTAAGGACTTTCAGTTGTTGTCAGTGTGCTTACTATCAGAAGAAGTCCTCCTTATATTTTAAAGTCATATTTAAAAGTTAAGTTAAATGTCAGATGTCATTGAAGTGCTTGTAAATACTTTGTGTAGTGCAGAACAGACATTTGATAATTCAGGAACACTGCATTTTAAAACAAGTTAAAAAATAGATTCAGTTAAAAAAATTTAACGTTCCCAGTGTTTGTTTTCAACAAAATCAGGATTTTTTTTTTCTTTTAATTTGCACCATATATTTTAATGTGGAACACTTCTGTGGTGTGGTGTGGAATCATCACTAATGATAAAGAGAGCAGACCCCAAGCCAGAATTCATTAATTCCTTTTGATTTCCTCACTGGTAGCAGAGGGCTCTGTGCACCAACAGGCTCCTCTTCCTCCAGTGCTCAGAAAGAAATTTCCGTTTCTGTTTTGATTCCTGGCTTATGCTCACAGTTGCAAAGCTGCTTCTTAGAGGAAATAGTGACCGACTCTTCCTTCCTAAGAGTTTGGGCAGTTTTATCTCTCTGGCATTGCCCATATAATGCAAATTCTGTTTGAGATTGGGACTGTTGGAAACTGTGACTGAGAGTTCATTAAGGTTTTCTTTTCCTTTTAATGACTGACAAGGCAAAGGGGGAAGGCTTTGTGGTATTTTCTATAAATCAGTAGTACTTCATTTGAAGCTGATAGAGTTATGCCAAAACAAATATGACATGAAAGCAGAATTATGCTGTGGGTCTTGCAGGAATGTTCTTTTGATATCCATAGACATATGGGAAAAGAGAGAGCTCAGATTTCTTTGTGTTAGAAGTACATGCAAAATACAGTGAAATGGTAGTCAAAATACCACAGACCGTAAACTTTCTAGAATCCTTTGAAAGTTTTAGTTCTGAAAAGCCGTTATCTCTTAACCCAGGCTTTTCAACATCCCTCCAGTCAAACATCTAAAATCACGGAGTTCCAAATTGCCTGCCAGCCAAGAACAGGCTGTAAGGATTGTTAGCTTTGAATATTGCTGTTGATTATATTTGTTTTGAAGTTGCTGGTGTGAGCCTGCCTTGTCCCTCAGGTGAAGTACATCTGCTCAGCCGTGGGCTGCCGCCGCTGGGACGATGAGGAGGCAGAGCAGGAGGAGACGCTGCTGCTCCACCGCACCCAGAAAACCGTCCGGGCCGTGGGGCCACGCAGTGGCAACGAAAAGTGAGTCTGAACTGCTCAGGAACGGTCCCAGAGAGATGGTGAGGCAGAAAATATAGGAATCAGATCACAGTTGCTTCCCTTGTCCTTGCTCACCTCGGAGGAGTTTGTCACTGCTGTACTGCACAGGGCAAATGTCACTATAATGCTTGTTCTAACTGTTGCTTTTGTACAAGAGGAGACAGTTTAAAAGTCTTCTTATCATCTACTGACTTGGAGATTCTTTACCTACTAATGGTAACTACCACTGGGGAAGGGGGTTATACATGATGTCTTGAGTTTTCATTTTAAGTTGATATTTTAAATAATTCTTAAATTTATGTTGTTCATTCCATAATGTAGGTGGTCTGTTCTTTCTAAGCTATAGAAAATGATTCAATCTGTGATTTTTCTAATGCTGTCACACTGAAGTTTTAATACATCAAGATTTCTGTAAAATTACAGACATGTATTTTCTGGGAAAAAAAAACCCCAAACCCACTTCGTAAAGCACAGACTTAAAAAGCTGAGTTGTGTACATAGATAAAAGTAACTGCACAGCAACATAGTGGAGAACCAGTCATTCCCTGTTCCCCTGCTCCCTCTTCTGTTTGCAGCAGGATGTGACAGGTTTTGAATTTGTAGCCTATCAGAGAGAACCTAATGAGAAATCAGTAGATTAACAGATCAGTTGTCTGAGAGGATAAATCTTGGTTTCTGTGCCTCGTGGAGACAGATATTAGCCAGGAGAGGTATGTCAAAGCCATAATATTTAGTCTTGTGTACCAGAATCCTCCTGTCTTTATGGTGAGAGACAGGTGCTTTCCTGGTGGCATGGAATGGGTAGGAAACATATGGGGTTTTAATCCAGAGAAAAAAAGGTAATGTCTTCAGTAAATCAACTGAGTGTATAAAATATGCTAAACTTTTACCATAAGGGTATAAATTCTTTAAAGAGTGCCAGTTTGGGTTCCTGGAGGTTGCCAGACTGATAAAAAGCTTTAGGTACCCAAATATACTATTCAAGAAATATTTACCCCTTCATGATGTCCAAATATGCCATGCTTTTCCCGTCTGTATCTTTGTAGGTTTGCAAGAATTGAAGAGTTTTTTGCTGTGCAAGAAAACTCTGCTCCTTACACATTTCATGATACATTTGTCTTATTTTGGTGTTAACCTATGGGCCATGAGCAGTCCTGGTTTCATGAAGTACCTGTCAAGGGATCTCTGTTAGGTTGTTTGTGGGGTTAAATAAAAAAACCATTGTCCCTTTCTCAGTTTGAAAAATCTTATGTTTCCAGTTAAATCCATGTAATTAGGGAAGAGAAGAAGGGCCTGTTAGAATGCTGCTTCCTAACAGCTTTGTACTTACTGCTTTCATCAGCTACAGAATGTTTTCTTACTAAGCAGACCCAGCTGTAGTACTTGATGATTTTAATGTCTCCCTTCATAAACTAAACCTTCAATGCCATTGGTCCTACTTTAACAGCTTTTTTCTCAGTTCACCCATCATGTTGGACAACATTTGTCAGCTTGTTTGATTTGTGTTCTGGATTAGCACTCCCCTCCTGGTACAGTTTTGTTCATTTGACAGCTTGAGAGTTTGCTGTGAAAATATGGGCCAAGTGTAGGTAATTCAGTTTAGAAATCTCCTGCACAGAGGACTTGGGACTTCCTTGGAATATAAAAGCTGTTTCTACAAAGGTTTTCTCTTTTTCTTTGAGGTGGAATTTCAGTGTTGGTCACTTTGAGCTGCGCTATGTCCCAGATATTGAAACTAGAGCAGGATACATTGAGGGCAATTTTAAATCAACTCTGAACAAAGAAGAAACAAAAATTATTTCAGATGTGGATGAGCAGGAAGCTATGATGAAAGACACAGTGATAAAGGTCTCCGTGGCTGACTGGAAGGTGATGGCTTTTAACAGACGAGGAGGACATCTGGAATGGGAATACCAGGTAGGGGGAAAGACAGAATATTAAATACCACAAAAGTAGACGTTTTGAAGATGTCTTTCATCTTTGGTTTCAGGCACTCTCTTTGTAAAGGAGCACACATCTGCTTGTAATTTTTTAACTGAAGTTCTGACTTTGGGCTGCTGCATCTGTTATAAAAATTTGAACAAGAAATTTAAGCACTTCGTTTTTTTATTATTCTTATTTAATAGCTCATTAATACAACATTCATTTTCCAATTACCTCTCTCCCCTTCAGTTTTGCACTCCAATTGCTTCTGCATGGCTGCTTAAGGATGGCAAAGTAATTCCAATCAGTCTGTTTGATGACACAAGTTACACAGCAAATAATGAGGTACTGGAAGATGAAGAAGATCTTGTGGAAGCTGCCAGAGGGGCCACAGAATCCAGTGTCTATTTGGGTGAGACACCAACTGCAGCATTTTGTGCAGTAAACATTATTCATTTCTCTGTGGAGGTTGTAGTAAAGCAAATCTTTTTGTATTGGTAGATTTAAAACCAAAAAATCTTTTCCAGTTTGATTCTGAAATGTTCATTGCTTTGTAGTTTCAGTACATTGGAGATGACTAAAAGTCTTGAAACTTTAGAAGACAGGTTGACAGCTAAAAAAGCAGCCTTATTGCCCATTAATTTGTACACTGGTTGCAGTAACTTACTGTGAAGAAAATCCAGATAAGATTTTACATGGCTTGGTTTTCATCCAGCTGTCAGGATTTGTTGGATGTGGTTTGTGACAATTTGAAATAGAGTGGCTCAAGGTCCCCCTCCACAGCTGTCTGTCTCTGGGAGGTAAATGTGCTTTAGCTTTCTAAGACTTGGTTTGCCTTAGCCTTTTTCTCTAAGTCTTTGCACCTTGTAGCTTTCCAATGAATGATTAGAATAACAGATAAAGAATAACACCAGGACGAAGCCAAATTGTTGCAGCCTTCCTGGTTAATGGCTGTTTTGTGCAGCATTAACAAGGGTAGGAAGTGTGAACGAGGTCTTACTTCTGCAAATCCCAAATTCCTTTATAGCTCTTAAAAATTGCTGGCATTTTCCTGTAGCACCAGCTTTCCAGCAGTGAAAATGAGATGTCCTGAACTCTTACTTTCCTAAAAAAGAGGGAAGATATTACTTGAATTCATCCAGCCTAGCAATCAGAGTCAGTATCTCAGGTTCTCAGAATATGAAGGAATATTTTCAAAAATGTTTTTAACCATGTATTTTGACTAGGCAGTTTTATTCCAGAGGTGAAGAGAACCAAATCTAAAGACTAAAAACACTTCCTTGTTTTTTACTTAGGTATGTTCAGGGGTCAGTTGTATCTTCAATCATCAGTCAGAATTTCTGAGAAATTCCCAACCAACCCGAAGGCTCTGGAATCCAGGAACGATAATGTAATTATTCCTCTTCCCAAAATCAAATGGAAACCTTTAATCCGTAAGTAACAGCTCAGAGTTTCATTTATTACCTTACTCAGAAAAGACAGGACATATTTCTGATTTCCAGTATGTTTCAAACTAGTCTGATGTTTCCAGCTGTAAAACTACTTCAGCAATATCTCCGTGCTTTATTAAGCATTTTTTCTAATGTCTGTTTTCTTTTACAATGGATTTGACAGGGTCTTTGTTAGTAATGAAGAGTTGGGTCTTCTTAATCAAATTTTTCAACAAAAAGAGGAAGAAATTATTTGCAGTCATGTGAAAATGAGTAAATTGACTTGTCAAGGGGGAGAATTATTAAGTAACTGTTACCTTAAAGTACCTTTCTTAATGTTTCCTTCTATGAAATATACTTCTCATGGACTGATTCAAGAGGCATTTTGTAAGATTATGCAGTTGGAGTTCTCTTTAAATTAATGTGAGAACAGAATTGTACAAACAACTGACATTGTATATACTCTGCAGGATAAGCACTCTGTACATGAAATAAAGCTCAGAGAATTTTGTCTTTTCTGTGCTTAGATTCTCCTTCCAGGACTCCAGTGTTGGTGGGCTCTGATGAGTTTGATAAGTGTCTCAGCAATGACAAGTATTCTCATGAGGAATACAGCAATGGAGCACTGTCAGTTCTGCAGTACCCATATGGTAGGTGAAGTGCCAGACTTTGAGGTGTTTCAAATACCCAGGTTTTATTATCTGTGAATTTCAATGAATGACTGTTTGTTTGACCTTAAATTTGTGTAATTTTTTTACTGTTTAATGAACTAGGAAATTATTGCCCAAACTAGGATTTCCAGATTGCAATGTAGGTACAATTAGTGCCACATAAAGCACAACAAAGTGCCAGGAATTGCTACTGAAGGGCTGTTGCGTGTGCTGCTGTTGCCACTGAGAGTTGTTTGGAGTGGAAAAATCTTGAGAACTACTTTTTTCTGAATTTACTAACAGTGCTGGAGACTCAGGATGGCTGTCACAAATTTTCCATAAGGAAGATACTGTGGTTTAAAACTTGGGAGATCTAGTTGCTGTCCACAAACTTAATTAACTGAATTTGCTTCTGTTCCATTTAAAATCTTGGGGCACGGAAATAAAAACACCCCATGTCTGTTGAGGAGACCTATTAATGAGAAGCCAAAGTTGTTTTACAGGTACATGCAAGTAAATCTGTGTTTTCTTGGTGTGTTTTATGCACAGATAATGGTTATTACTTACCCTACTACAAGAGGGAGAGAAATAAACGTAGCAACCAGATCACGGTTAGATTTTTTGATGACACGAATTACAAGAACATTCGCAAGAAGGATCCTGTTCTTCTGCTTCACTGGTGGAAGGAAATTGTTGGCACCATTTTATTTTGTATCGTGGCCACCACCTTCATTGTGCGCAAACTCTTCCACCCCCACCCTTACAGCAGAGTAAGTGTTTTCTTCTGAATCCCAAATACAGAAGGAATTCTTTTAGCTGTTTCTTTCAGTTTGGACTCTGCAATGAGTAATATTAATAAGTTAATAACTAATGAGATGACAAAATCAAAAGCCTAAATTTATTGTTTAATCTGTGTGTGAAGGCTGCCAGCTGCCACATACAATTTGCTTAACTGCTTCAGCAAGCAGATTAGACTGCTTCTGACGTGTCTGGAGATATTTATTTAATGCCATATCTAGGGTACGAACCAGTCTCAGGCACTCAAGGAGTTGATTTTGTTTGTTTGTTTGTTTTGTTCTTGTTTTGGAAATCCTTGTTAGCTGCGGAAGGAGTCTGAAACACAGTGTCAGACTGATTGTAAGTATGAGCCCACTTGTGGAGACATTAAAGACAACAGCTGGAGTGATGCCAAGAACTCTGGATATGTGTCAAGGTGAGGTCTGTTCAACACAACATAAACAGGGTGTTTAGTTAGTGTGGCTACTAATACTGTCTGGAGATAGAAAGAGTAGGTGTTCACCTGTTCTTACCTAGGAACTCCCAGTCTTCTGACTTTGCAGGATAATCAGCAACTGGCACAAAGGACTCTGTGACCCCATTACTCATGGGACATTGCAGTTATGATTAGTCTCAGAAATTCCAGAGAGTCAACAGGTTACACATGATCAGAAGTATTGCTCTCATACTTCTTGCTGATACACAAAATGGGAGATTGATCCTTGTAGGTCTTAATCAGTGTTTACTCCATCTGTTCCTGTTTTTATGGTGTAAGGCAGAGAAAGGCAGTTGCAGATGGAAACAGATAACATTTTATGTACTCTGCAGAATAAACAGTCTATACTTGAAATAAAACTTTTATTGGTTTTACAAAGGAGTTGGTTAAGACAAAAGGCTTAATAGCAGCATGCCATTATGCTCCAGAGCAGCAAATGTAACCATTTCCTGTACATTTGTAACTCAAGGAGAGCAAGAACTGGAGTGTTTAAAATGTGGAAGGTTAAGAAAAGTAGTGATATTTAAGAACACTGATGTTTTGGATGGGATGTTTAGAAGGACTAGTTGCAGAAACAGTTATTTGGGGTAGGGTTAAAGGCAAATAGTGATTTAGAAAATACTCAGCTATAGAAACATGGGCTATATGCTCAGGATCCAGTAGGCATGCAACCTGGTATTCTGAAAAACCTCTTCAGTTTGTCCAGTGCATGCAGAATGCATCCTGCTGGCATGTGATAGGCTCTGCATAAATACATATTTTGCAGCTGTCCCTTTCATAGATAGGGAATTGCTCAAAGTGGACAAGGAGGGAAAAATAAGAAATTCTGCAAGTCCTTTAGCATGTTTTGCCTGTACAGAACTACTTCAGTCATGGTCATAAATCACTTTATTTTTCTATCTACACTAATGCATTTTTCTCCTCTATCCTCCCACCCTTCTTCTGTCCCTTCCTCACACCCCTCTCTTCCCAGATATCTGACAGATTTTGAACCAATTCAGTGTCTGGGTCGTGGAGGTTTTGGAGTGGTTTTTGAAGCCAGAAATAAAGTAGATGACTGCAACTATGCCATCAAGAGGATCCGATTGCCCAACAGGTAATGAATGGGTTTGTTAGGACACAGACTCATGAATGAATGGTGGGATCCCATCCTACACAGAACCATCTGCTCCTGAACTGATTTCCCAGATATTTCATTAGCATGAATGACATACTTTTTAATGGGAGGCTGACTTAGTTTTGGCACAGAGAATCAGGCATATGCAATCCCAGCAGAGGTGACCTGCTTGGCTAGAACACTGACACAGCAGATCCCTTTGTGAGGATGCTGCTCCATGGGGATTTCCTTGATGAATGGAGCCTTTGCTAACAGGACCAGTTACTGTAGTGCTGTTAATGTGCTTCTCTCCTTCCTCTCCTTGCCTTTCCTACTCCACCTCCTCTTTCCTTTCTCTCCCCCTCACCCACTTTTTTGACTCCATTTGCCCATTTGTTCCATTTTCTGGTCCCACAACCCCTACCTTTTCTCTCAGTCATAGGTGGTCAAGCCATGCTGCTGGATTACCCTACCCAGAGCTTGCAGCACTTCTTTTAGAGGGAGATGGGAGACACTGCTGCTGAAAATGTCAAGTTAGGAACAGCAAGAGGGAGGGGGTAAAGCTATGAAATCTAGAATTACTATATTTTTAATGTGTTAAATAAGTGTAACTATTTAAGATTAAAGGTTTTGTTCAGAAATTTAGGGTAGCCTAAATTATTCTTTTCCAAGCATAATCAAATCTATTAAATAAAACCATCAGACTTTATTTGATCTGGTTACAGTCTTATGAAGAGAGATAAATTCCTTCAGTAAGACAGGAGGCTGTCTGCTTTCTTGTCCACAGAACAGAAATAGTCCTTATACAACCTCCTTACCTATTGCCAATTAAAAAACAAATACTAAGGTATTGCTGTCTGTCTTTTGTGTCAGTGTCTTCTACATCCCTGTAGAATATTGCTGTTTAAAATCTTCTTTTCTATCCTTGAGAACAGTTGAAAGGAAGATGAATTTCTTCTTGGTTTTGCTGCCTGTAATTATGTGAAAAGGGAAAACTAAATATTGAGCCATTATGAGCACATTCTGCTCCTCCACACTTTGAAGCTAAAGGAGTTACTCTGGGGAATTTAAGACATATTTTTGTTTTGATGCGAAAAGCAATGCTACTGGCCTGGTATATACTGGGGCAGCTTTGATTAAATTCCTTTGCAGAATTTTTTGTGCTGTGCTGTTGCTTTTTATGACTATGTCTCTTTTTCTCTTCACCCTAAACCATAGGGAGCTGGCTCGTGAAAAGGTGATGAGGGAGGTCAAGGCTTTGGCTAAACTCGAGCATCCAGGGATTGTTCGGTATTTCAATGCATGGCTGGAAGCTCCCCCTGAGAGATGGCAGGAAAAGATGGATGAGCAGTGGTTAAAAGATGAAAGGTAACTCACAGGGCTCTTTTCAACAGTTGAATTTGAGATTGTATGTCAAGAGAACTAGAAAACTGGTAGAGGGTCCAGGAAGATGGAGAGACCATCTAGGAGAGAGATGGTTGTTAACTTAGCCTACTAACTTTTCAATTGAACAGATAAAATTCTACCACACTTCTGCATAAAGTTCTTGATTTATGGGTCCTCTCTTGTGTTAAAGTCCTTTCAGCTTATAAAACATTATATGGTTCTTAAATGAACTTGTATAACTGAACCTTGTGATGGGAAGGTTGGAGCATTCCTGCTGGGATTCATTTGCAAACTTTGGCATCTCTGCCTTCTTTGTTCCTTTTTACTGGTATCTTCCTCTTCGGTGTCTTGAGTTAGATGGACCTGATACAGTACTCCAAGAATTCAATGAATTTATTTCCCTAGAAATAGTGAGGGACAATCAGACTGACGATTTGTGAAGCTTGGTAGAAGCAGGTTAAAATGGAAAATTCGATAAAGGAGTTAGAGAATGTGAAGAGAGAGGAAACAGTGGGTGTATGTTAGCATTTATGGAATGAGACCTAATACAAGAGTGCTGGGTGGTTTCATAATAACATCTTAACATGCCTCACAATTTTTAGAATACAGCGACCTTTATATTTCAGGCATCAAATTAACATTTCACAGCTGTAATTCTTCCAAGGCACTTTAAATAGTCCTCGCAGTGTGTGTTCCAAAGGGCTGGATTTTTTCAAACTGAAGATCAGCCTGATTGCACATTAGGAATCCAGGCAGTAGAGCTTGTTAAATATTCCTTTATCAACACTTTTGTCTCAATGAGAAAACATTATCCTTGCTAAGACATAGATGCTAAATCCTGGCTGCTAGTGATTCCCACCCTTGGGTAGTCACTCCTTGTTGCAGTGTGACACAGGTGTCAGGGGTAGCAGTTGTTAAAATCTGGGCTTTTGGAAGTGCATTTCTAGTGGAATGACTGGAATCTACTGCAATTTCTCTGGTATTGATCTCTCAACTTTGTGTTCCAGCACTGATTGGCCACTCAGTTCTCCCAGCCCAATGGATGTCCCATCATTTAAGATCACAACAGAGCCATTTTCAGCAAAGGAACACATTGAAGTTACTGCAGCTTCATCGGAGAGGGTGAGGTCTGTGGGGATACCCTGTGGTCAGTCAGATTCATCTGGAAGCCACTTTTCCCCTCTGGAATTCTCTGACACAGACAACAGGGACTTGCAGCACTCAGAAGATCCACTATTAAACCTTCAGGATAGTGTCCTTACGGGCTGTGATGTAGAAGACAGTACTATCAACAGTAATGAGCTTGGAAATTCCTTGGAAATTTGTTCTTCAGCTGTTCCTGTTGTACATCTGAAGGAAGGGACCTCCTCTTCTATTGTGTTTGAGGATTCTGGCTGTGGAAATGCCTCCAGTAAGGAAGATAAAGTTGATGTTTCACATAATGACTGTCCTTCTGAGGATAAAGGGAAAAGTACAAAGGAATCTGATAACAAGAAGTCTGCTTCAGGAAGTCCCCTCTCTGTTTCTCCTCCAAGGCCAACAAGTTTAAGCTTGGACCTGTCTAAAAACACTGCAGAGAAAGTCAAACCCACCTCTCCAAAGGTGTATCTGTACATCCAGATGCAGCTCTGCCGGAAAGAGAACCTTAAAGACTGGATGAGCAGAAGATGCACCATAGAGGAGAGGGAAAGGACAGAGTGTCTGCAGATCTTTCTGCAGATTGCTGAAGCTGTTGACTTTCTGCATAGCAAAGGATTAATGCACAGGGATCTCAAGGTTTGTATCCATAGGTTGCTGTATGTGGGAGGAATATGGCACTGGAGACAAAGCCTGCCAAAATAGCTGACTCCTCTCAGTGACCTCAGCATGGGTGTTAAAAAAGCTGAATTAATGTCTGTACAATAATCTAGAGGTGCAATGCTCCAGGAAATAAACCTTCATCACTTGTTACTGCAATTAAAGTCTTTCTTACAGCAAGACTTCATGTACCTGGCACAGATCAGTGGCATTTGTCCTATGGTATTTTTAATTCATGTTCTTTGTACAGCGTTATTCAGTGCTGAGCTGTGTGACAAAGCTATTTTGGATCCTGTTCTACGATTTCAAGTGAAGCAGATAATTGGCAGTGTGGAGCTTGCATTTGGACTTGATCTTAGAAGTCTTTTCCAACCTAAATAATTCTGTGATTCTAATTCTGGTATTTTCCTTCTTTCTATAGCAATGCAGCCTAAAAGGAGCAGTGTTATTCTTGGTTAGAGTAAGTAAAAATTAAGTAGTGCTGCTCTGGGATTGAAATGTAAACTCTCCTGGAGCAGAATTGTGAGCCAATGCCAGCAATCACAATGAAGCTTTCTGAAGGATTCACACTATTTTTAATGACTCATAGCATCCAGACAGGGAGGACTGGGAAAAGGTGGTTTGCACCTCTGGTGTTTAGTGTAGCTGAAGTCAGGAGTCACTTGTACCTTTTGTTTCATTTTGTTCATGATCTTCTATGCTAGTGCCTAATTCTGCTGCAACTTAAAGCACTGGAAGTGTCAGTATGTGTTACCAAATAAACAGATTTCATTGAAGAGCCCAGCCAAAGTTATTTTTATTAGGCCAAGCTGTGAGAAATTGATCCCTTTTGCCCAATGTGGACAGTTGTGCTTCTCTTTGCTTGTTTGAGGAGGCATTAATATCCCACCTCAGTGGAGTAATTACTGAAATGATTGTGGCTTCTCAGATGGTAATTTGGTATCAGCAGAAGCAAAAGCTAAAAAATGCAATCTCAGATGTGGCAGTAAAAGGAGGTTCAAATTCAGTAATCCTCAAAGGATGTCAGAGTTAGAAAAGCTCATGAGCCCTTCCAAGTATTTCCTTTTCCCATCAGCATTAGGCAGTTACCTTGAACCCGTTATCTGACAGATCTTTAGTGCTTGAGAAACCGACCAGAAAGGTAATTAAATCCCTGTACTAATATGTTGCAAGACATGTTAATTAATAACCTTTATTAACAATACTGTCAGTTGTAGCCCTCTGCAGTCTTCACTGAGCTCACTGTTCAGTAAACCTTACATAGATCTTCACTTAAAAGTGTATTAATCAGCAGGTGTGGAGTGTTTTGTTGGAACATCTTAAAAGTTCAGTGCTGGCAGCAGTTTGAGCAAGAGATTTAATTTTGTTTACTTGGTATAACCAACTTGGAAACAGTCTCCCTGGATGAACAGCTTACTCCTTCAGGAAACTTTCTGTGCTTGTATAGATGTTTTTCTTGGATCTCTGGGTTTATTTGTCTGTGTTAATTTGGTCAAAACAACAGCCAGTTTATTTAATTCTTTTCCATACTTTTCAGAAGCTCCTAGGAAGAGATCTCATCTAATTTTGTAATTTGTCCAAGAGATTGGTCATGCAGCCCTGAGCTGGTGCCAGCACTAACAAGTGAATAACCTGCAAAGTTGCCTTGGCTTGGCTACAGACAGAGTTCAGTGATAGCAGAGGCCAGTTCTTACTCCCATTGGCACCAACAAAAGCTGGTAGATCTATGTGAAAATAAATTTCCATTTGGGCATATCAAAAGATCCAGGAAGTAATCTAAATATTTAAATTAACAGTGCACATTAAAAATGCACTCATTAGGCTCCTGCTAATCAGAGATACTGTAATGACAAGATGGCAGGAATTTATGTGAGCAAGTGAAGAGGTCAGAGTTCAAATTCTTTTGAAAAAAATGAAGTGCAGAAACAAAAGCCTGTCTGTCAAGTAAATTTACTGTTATTCCTAGGATAAGCTGTTGGTCATGCTTGAAGGCTCAAAAGAAATTATCAGTTTCACAGAACTGCAAGAACAGTCTTGGATACATTTTGCAGCATTAATTGAATTAAACAGAGTATTGCAGATGTGTGAGAAGCTTATTCATGTCTGTGAAAAAATGAGAATTCTTATTCTGACTGAAGAACATGGAGAGAAATTTCTTTGTGCAGGTGGCAAGATAACTAAACTAGAGGGTGGTTATATTTGATTGTACTCTTCAATGACTTAAATCAAAACTGTGCTTCTGCCTTAGGCTTTTTCTTCTGCCAAATGTGATCCTGATGGTTTGTTTTTGCTGGTATTTTGCAATAGCACAGAGTCCATTGCCCTTATTTGTAGAAGCTATCTGCCAGCCTGTTCAGAGACAGTCTGTGTCCAGCCAGAGAAGTATTAAAATAAACTTTCTGTTACGAGTTTTTCCCCAGGAAGCAAGACAAATCTTGACTTGCATGTTTGTTGGAGGAGAATGGAAATCAAGGCAATGGGATACAAACTCCTAATGGAGATGTTTGTTCCTTGAGCATTAAAATTTTGATATCAAGACTTTTGACCATGTGGGTGTGCACTGACAGGTGGATGCTCTGTAAATACTTCAGCCAGAGCCTGGAGGTGCTGTGGGTTTACAGGGCAGTGGCTTTTGTGCCCTGAATGCACTGTGACTCCAAAGGGCTGGATGTTCATTACAGGAAAATACACTGGGGGATAAAACCTGGCTCAAGGAAGCCAGTCAGTCAAGGAAGAAGGCAGTTTCAGAGGCAGGATGTGGGCACTCTGGAACTGTTTCTCTTGTGCTTCCCTCAGAGCTGGCCATTGCCTTAAAAAATAAAACAAAACACAAAGCCTTTTCTCTGTCTTGTTTCTCATGCACACGGTGGGTTTGTCTTTAACTGAGGAAGTCCGATGGACTTTGAAATAGGTCAGCTTTGTGGTCCTTTATCTTGTGGAAAAATATTGCCTTCTGTCTGTCTGCCTGCTCCTGTTGCAGGGCTTATGTCAGCAAAGCATAGACCATGTTCTCCCAGCCTCCAGGGCCCAGGAGCTCTGAGAGGAGCTTGCCCAGCACCACCTGCCTCTTCACAGCTTGGCCCTGTACAGCATCCTGCTGCTTCCTTCCCCTTGCAGGATCAGTCTGTTTTTCTCCCAAAACTCTGTGTCTGTATTTGTAACCCAGCTGGAGTGGTTGTATTTCAAGGGAATAATCATTCTTTTGCTGGGTGCTATCAGCCAGGAAGCAAATTTCTTGAAAAACTCTCATGGATGTGCACCATTGGCCAAGGGACGTCTCTGTTCCAGTCTCTTTTATCAGCAGGCTAAGCCAAGGATGGTGGTGTGGGGCAAACAAGCTAAAGGAGAGTTAAGCCAGATCATCACTGTTGCTGCCTTCATGAATTGCTAAGTTCTCAAGCTTCTACCAAAACTAAACTTTCAATTCTGTTACGCAAATGGCTGTTCCCACGTTAAACTGCACAGTTACACTGAAAAGCAGCCCTTGTTCCTATTGTATCTGTAATTTAACACTGAGGTGATGTGCTGTGTGCTGGTTAATAATACAGCAAATGCCTTCAGCACTCAGGGATTAAAATACAAAAGCCCAGGAGATGGAACTGCAGCATGTGGTATGAGTGTCATGTGATGGGGAGCTGTGTAACTTAGCTGTGCTGTTCCCAGCAGTGTTGACTCTGTGTATGTTCCTCAGCAGAGCTGTGTGCTGCTGGTAAACCTCTGCTGAATGACAAGAAATGAGCAGTCTGAGTTTCAGGAGGAGACAATGGTTAATGCAGGAGTAATTCCTTTTTCCTGAATAGTTACCATTGTTAATTTTTATTCTTCATCACTTTAATGAGTGTTTTTAACCTTGACAGCTTCTGAGTTAGAGCCAAGTGTTATAACCACTGAAACACAGACACTTCTTTATTACTTACTTTTTCTTTTATTTTCACCTCTTTGTTTTCCCAGCCTTCCAATATATTTTTCACAATGGATGACATAGTAAAGGTTGGGGATTTTGGACTGGTGACCGCTATGGACCAAGATGAGGAGGAGGAATCAGTTCTGACTCCAATGCCAGCTTATGCCAGGCACACAGGACAAGTAGGGACCAAACTCTACATGAGCCCAGAACAGGTTTGTGCTCTCTTCTCCAAAGCTGTGTTTAGCAGTGCCTGGAATAGCCCTGAATTTTTGGGAGCTCTAAGGTCAGTTACTCCTAGTAAACAGTTGCAATCGAGTCACTTAAATTCTTTCTTATCAAAATAGTATTTTGAGCTAAATGGAATTCCAAAATGAATATTTAAATATGTATATATGTGTTATAGCAAAAATAGTGGCTAATTATTCAGACTGGATGCATTTTTCTTGCTTTTAATGCAGTGTAGGAAGGTAACTGTAACAAAGATTCCACTTAATTGAGGAAGGACACACTCTTGTGCATGAGGTTTAAGTAAGGTGAAACATTTTGCTTTGTAGCACAGAGGAGCTGAGGATCAGGACCTTGCTCCCTGGTGCTCATTGCTGAAGTTTGCCAGTGTTCCTGTGCTGCAGCTTTCAGCTCTGCACAGGGCTGGTGACTTCCACAGGTGGACTTGCAAGGGTGATGTTTACTCTGTAGATAATTGCATCCAGCAGCTTGATTGCCCTGACCCTGATCTTGCCTTTTCAGATCTGTGGCAACACCTATTCGCACAAGGTGGATATCTTTTCTCTGGGACTGATTCTCTTTGAGCTGCTCTACCCCTTCAGCACACAGATGGAGAGGGTCAAGGTATGTGTGGTGTTGGGTTATCTTCAGTTTGAGCATTTGTTTAAAACAGGTGTTGGCTTGGTGAAACACTGGCAAGAGGTTCCTGACCTGTTTTCTTTGGAGAAAAGCCTTGCAGCTAGGAGCACAACTTCTTTATCAGCCTTGTACAGACCCCCTGAATCTCTGAAAATAAACTGCAGTCTTCCTAATGTGTGTGGTTGAATTGAGGCTTTAATTTCTTTACAAAGCTTCTCTGTTGTCAAGCCAAGTAAGAGAAACTGCTGAACTACGATATCCAAGAACTCAAGCAACAAATATAGCTTGTGACTTTAAGCCTACCAGCTTGGTTTTTGTTCAAGAATTGGAACCATGCTGTGCATTTTGATTATTTCTTCCTTCATTTGCATCTGCAGTGCTTTTCCACCCAGAGCACTTGGGGAAAAATGGTTGTTCCTTTTCCTGTAGTGAGTCTGAGCTGTGAGTCTCTCTCAGCTTCAAGCACAATCTTCCCATAAGTGATGACATCCACTGCACCAGATATGAATTTGGGGTGTTCAGTGATGCATTACAGCTCTTGCTTGCTGTTAAAGTGTGAGATCCATCTTGCTCAGGAACGAGTTCATGGAGAACAGAGGCTACAGCCAGAAAGGTCTCTGCTCTGTGACAGCCAGTAACCTGTGCAGGAAAGAAAGAGTCATATTTAGCATTTGAATGTGCTTGGGGGCATTATATTCTCAGGTGAAAATGGAGGGGGTTTTGCAGAGAGGTAAGAAACAGCTTGAACAGCAGCCTGACCAAGTGCTTCATCTCTTGCATTCTCTTGATTAAAATGCTCTGGATTTTAATGGCACAAAGAGTATAGTGTAGAGGAGCAATTGGTGTTTAATTTGAAGCTCTGACATTGAAACCAGTTTAAATTCCTCTAAATCAGTTTTACTGAAACAAAAAACAGGGAAAGAGCCATCCTGGATTCTCAGATCTCTTAGTAATTACAGGCTTTGCCCTTCCAGTTTCTCTACCAAGAATAGAAGCAAAGCACATAATCAGAATGAAACCTAAATTCCATCTAATTCAAATTTTTCACTTCAAGAGAGTGTTAAAAGAGTGCCCTGACTTTCCAGGATTTTCACTGTCATTTCACTCTGTTGGCTAAAAAGAAACCCCGGCACTTTCATTGCCAGGTTCTGGAGTTTGGCTACTTCAGTAGTTATTTCTGAGTTGTTACACTGGGGTTTTCATTGGCATCAGCCAAGCATTAGCACTGCTTGCTGAAGCAAAACATACTCTACCTGACCAAGTAACCCAGTAAATTCTAGCAATTTGTGACAACTGGCTGGAAAAATCCCCAGAGGTGGAACGTGAGAGCTGCCTCTGTCTCAAGCTGTGAGCAGTTAGTAGCAGTGCAATTTATTTCCAAATGACATGCTGGAAAACAGATCACTAAATGCAGGCTGAACTGACAGAAAAGGAGAAAAGTTTTCTAAAGCATTTTAATGTCATCAAACGGAGCTCTCTTGAACAGGAGTTTGGCTGTTGGCTGTCACTACTAACTGGTCACTTCATACTTCCAGTGGAGTAATAGTGAAATGAATTTTGATTTAACTTTAGAACCTTTGTATTTTTTGCTCAAACTTTTGTAAATGGAGATCCTTCCAAAAACATTGAAAGGCTAAGTACTGTGCTGCTGACTGAACATGGGAAAAACACTATCACTAGATGGAGCCAGTGGCCTTTGTATGAAAGAAGCACAGAAATACAAATACCCAACACAACTGCCTTCCAAACTGCTGATACATTTCTCATTCCTCCTTAAATGTTAAACAAAGACTGGTGCTTACATTGGTAATGCAGAGACAGTTACTTCATGTGTCTTAATACTGGTGTAGGCTGTCTTGGGAGTTATGGGTGGTGCAGATTGGTTGATTTTGTTCAGCTATAGTGAGAAAGTACATGTTCATGTATCTGACTGATTTAAAACTGCAGATATCACAATTCTTGTAGCAGCTCCTCCTGTTGCAGGCTCAGTACCTAGGGAAGCAGCAACTCACCTGTTCAAATAGGTTGTGATTTTTAACCACTACAGCAACACTTTAAAACAAAGGGTTTTCTTTGCAGCAGGCTAATTTGTTTGCATAATTAGTATATTTTTGAAGGATAGGGTAATATTACTAAAGAACGGTATTTTGGAAAAATTATATGTCATTCTTCATATTTTTGCAGACCTTAAGTGATGTTCGAAATTTGAAGTTTCCACCTTTGTTCACTCAGAAATATGCACAAGAGGTAGGTACAGCTGATGCTATTAATTATAGCTTTTTCATTAGTAATTGTAGCTTTTTTTCTTTGCTTTCCAATTGCTTTGCAGGTAAAAATGGAGAAACCAGGTTGCTTTCATTTTATTAAGATGCATTTCTCTATCCCAGTACTTCTCTACATTTCAAAGCTATAACATTGCAATAATGGGCACGATGACAGTTCTGTCACATTTTCCTCCAAGAATACATTTTTACCTGGCTTCCCTTTGTCACTTACAGTCATTCATTTCACATACATCCTGCTATGATTCCCTGCAACAAATCCATATTCCCAAAGAGAAAGTGCAGAGTTTCAGACAGGTGAAGGAGAGGCTCTAGGTAGCACCATGGCTGTATGGGATCCCCTCCAGAACTGGACCTCCCAAGAGGGAAATCACACAAGCAAATTGTGCTGTGTTCTCATTAGTCAGGTCTGTAAAGTGATGTGGTTGCTGGTAAAGAGGAGGTGATGTACAAAACCTCCCCAGTAAAAAGCTGAGGTGCTTTCATGTGTTCAGGGTAGCTTCAGACCAGTGGAGCCAAATGAGACCAGCCTTTCCTGCTTTACAGCTGAAGGCTGCTTGGGAGAAGGGGCTGTGCTGTGCTCAGCAGGAGCAGGACACTAATTCTGATTAAATTTGAAACAAATATTCAAACTGCTTGTAAGCAAGAATTTAAAGGAAAAATTCTAATTTGCCGTGAGCAAAATTCTGGGTGGCCTAATATGTGATGCCTTAAACATTAATCTAAAAATTACATATAAATGTTGTATCATATATTTAATTTTGATAGCAAATAATGTGAAGTTTTTTATAACTATGTAACCTTGAGTCTGATGACAGTAAAGACACTTCAAGAGATGCACAGTGATACATTTTAAAATATTTAGTGCACTTCTAACTACTGAGCCAAAGCACTAACATCCAAATAACTCAGAAAGCAGCTGTGAGTATTTTCCACTAGTTCACACAGCCAGAGCTGAAGCCAGGACATGAAATGAGGAAGAGTTTATGGATTGGTTCATGTAATATGTGTTGTGTTTTCTTTCAGTACACCATGGTGAAGGACATGCTCTCTCCAAGTCCCACTGAACGACCAGAGGCTGCAGCAATCATAGAAAATCCTGTCTTTGAAGACTTGGAGCTCCCACCCAAACCCGTGCTCAGGCAGAGGTCACGGACAATGAGCCTATCAGGAAATAAACATTCCAGACAACCAAGCAAATAACTATCCTCAGGATCTTCTTCCACTCGGCAGGTTTCACAGGGATTGTTCAGCAGAAGGAGCCTATGATGCAGAATGTTTATCTTGGGAATAGTTTACTTCAGCTTTTTTTGCCATGTTTAATGTATAGGACGTGTTGGACAGATTTTTGTTTACTTTGACAGCCAACGAAGCCCAGTAACCAAACCTCTCACATTCCATTTTCCTTACCTTTGCTCTCCTAAGCGGACGGGTCCAGCTGCTGTGCTTGCCAATGTTGTGCTCCATTATCCTTTTCTGGGGGGTTTCTTGGGGTTTTTTTTTTTAAGCTTGTAAATGTCAGCTTGCTGGGTGAGTGAGAGATCTGTAACATGTAAATAGAATTAAAATACTGTATTTTTATAGAGCAAATTACAGTCTCTAAGCCTAGTGAGTGTCTATCCGGGTCACTTGCTCTTTGGTGAAATGAAGATGATTTTGAAATTAACTTTGACTCCATTTTTGTCCCTGGTGGGTAAACTGGGAATCTGCACTATTTTTAAAGCAAAAAAGTACCACAGTTGTACATATTGTCACTGTCCATAGCCTGTCATTAGAGGAAATAATTTCATACTTCTGCACTACAGTAGATCTTAGGGAATGCATCTTACACAGATGAAGAAGCTGTAGAGAAGGAAAAGGAGCTTTTTGCCATTAAATGGGGGGTTTTATAGGCAGTGGTTGGAAGAGCCATAGTCAAAATTATGTACAAAAATGTTGTGATTCTGAAAATTTAAACCTAATGAAGTCATACATGTCGTATGTAATCTTGTAGATTTGTACTTTTTAAAAAAATCCACTGGTAGGCATTTGTGTAATCTGCTAATTTAACTGCCTAATGCCATGCTTTTATTTCTCACTGTAAATATGTTAATTTTTATTTATAAAATACAGAATCAATCCATTTGGGTTGGTGGTGTACAGGATGCACTTGCTGTAATTGTTGAGTGCATTGATTATTGTGACTTCTTTCAAGTCTAAATGATTTAATAAACTTTTTTTATTTATAAGACAAAATAGTAGTTGCTTCTGTTGGAAGCCTGCATCCGTGTGTGCTGCAGATGGCAGCCCTGTGCAGTGGGAACAGGATGGGCTCTGCATTCCTGAAACTTCCTTTGCTTCCCTGCCTCACACTGGCCACAGCGTGTGTGATGACGCAAAACCGAATGTGCTGCTTGGAAGTGAGACAGGATCTGGAGAAAGAAGGGAATTGAGCTCTAAACTGGGTGGATTATGGAGGCAGTCGCTCACCACAGAGGGGAGAAGGGATAATTCTTATGCTCTTAGAACTGTTCTTGAACAATTGTATTGTTCTGTTTTACAGACTTAAATTTCTTAAAGTCTCCAAGATCAGTTTCCTAAAAAGATACTGGATTCAAATCCTTCTGGGGATTACTGTGCTGTGGTGTGACACTGTGACCAGCAATTAAACCAGCTGACACCCTGCAGCTTTTTGATAAGGCAGAAGTAGATTCCATGTCCTCCTGGATAACTCTCCTAGATACTGGCTTGTCCAGGTGAAACCAGAATGCTGCAGTGAGTATCGGATCAGGAACAGAATTTGTGTTTAGCTGTGTTAAAGCAGGAGAGTTAAGTGTGTGTCTCCTTCCCCTGGATGTCCCTGTTTGCATCAGCTGCACGTGCACAATGAAATGGCCACATGTGGAGCCTCTTTGCCTTCCCTGCCAGCTCAGTGATTACAGGTGGAGCACAGGAAATCAGGAATAAGGTATTTTTAATTTGCTGTATATCTGGGTGTGGGTAGCTGCCTATTCCGAAGGCCCTGCAGCATTTCAGTTCCAGAACTGGCATATGTGTTCACACCAGGTGTGTGCATATTCTGGGATGTTACACTTGCCCTCAAAGGTGTGGACGAGTCCTCCCCTGTGGGGTCCCTGCCCAGCCACAAAAGCACCTGGCCATGCTCAGCTCTGAACTGCCTGCTCAGCCTTTGCTTCTCTAAGCACTGGAATGTATTGTCCCTGTCTTTGTCCCTTTTTGCTCCAGGGCTTGACAGAGAAAGGCTCTTCTCTAATCTGAGAGGTTTTCCTCTGAATGATGTGTACTTTCCTGCCAGCTGTTTTGTGTAAGAACACCCAAACCAGGATAGCTGTGAGCTCCCAGCCCTGCAAAAGGGGCTTTGGCCTGGGGTTCTGCTGTGCTGTGCAGCATTGGGGTCCTGTGGCCTATCCCTCAGCTCCTTTCCTCCCCCATAGCCCTCGGGAATGAAACCCCATTCCTTGTCCTGTTTTATCAAAATGACCTGGGTGGCAGCAGCAGGATTTCTGCCCTGTCCCCCTTTGTGCCCACGGGATGCTTCCCCCAGAATAAGGTGTAGTTACTTACCAGCTCCGTGTTGTTTCTGGAGTTGTAGGATCTGGAGCACCTCACCCCCTCCACAGAGAGTCATTTCACACAAGAACCACTGTTGAACCCCAGGTCAGGGCTGTTCTTCCTACCAGGCTCTTGAGAGAACTCCTGACCCTTGTGCTGGCATCTTCAGTAGCTCAGCTGCTCCAGGCAGGTCCTACTGCATTTTGCCACCTCTGAGGACAGTCGCCTGCTACCTTTTCAGAGTAACCCTTCAGTGAGGCACTTGTGGCTTTCCTGCAGGGAGCCAGTGCTGTTGGAAGTCCAGACAAGCACTCGGGAGTAGTAAAAATAATCATTTCCATTTATCATGATTTTTTGATGTCTCTGTGGTAGGTATCACAGTGTACACACAAGTAATAATTCCTATCCACATCCCATCTCCTGATGGTGTCAGCCACCTGTCGCTTTGAAACTGCGGCGCTCCTGGTGTTACAGCAAGTCTTTGTCATCTCCTGGGGTCTGCCACGTGGAACTTCCCCTTCCAGAATTAACAAAGAAACCCACAGATAATTCACAGAAGGCCATGGAAAGCTCTGACTATCCAGATGTTGCAGAAGCCAGTGAGCTGAACCCTGAGCAACAGCCCAGGCTGCAGAGTGGTGCCTCTTCAGGAAGTGAGCTCTGCTCTTTGGCCACATCCCTCTTCTAATTCTCATACACAGACTGGCACAGCTGGAGTTATTAAAGCTGGTCAAATGTGTAATGAAACTTTGAGATGAGAAGCTACAGTGGCTTGATAAGAAACACTGTCCCACCTGGCACAGATCACCAGGATGTGCACAAATTCAAGGTCACGTTGTATCATACTGGTTTTGTTTGGGTTTTTTTACTTAACATGAAGGTCGAATTTGTCTTAGGACAAGTTCGCTCATTAGAAAAATAATTATCCAGCTCCGTCACTATAACAAACTCCCCTTAAAATATCTGAGTTCCTTGTTACTGAAACCGTGGAAGGTGAAGAAATGCATCTTCGTTGTATTGTCCCCAGCTGTAATATTCCAGCCTCTCCTTCCCCTATTTTCCTACACTTTATTTTTCCATTGGGATGTGCTCCAGCACTTTCTGTATCACCGCCTCCAGCAACTGATCCTGAGTCCCTATGACTTGGGTTTGCCCTTCGGGGCTCCGTTGGGCACGGTCACGCTGTATTCCGGCTCTGGAGCAGTCTTGGAAAACGTGGCTATGGAAACCATGTCTTCCCCAACGTCCACCTGAGACCTGCGCCTGCAGAGGAGCAGCTTCTTGAGGGCGTGCTGGAAGTCCCTGTTGAGGAAGGCGTAGAGCAGGGGGTTGATGGTGGAGTTACAGTAGCCCAGCCAGGTGATGATCTTGAAGGTGCCGAGCAGCACGGTGCTGGTGGAGTCGGAGCCTCTGGCTGCCAGCCAAACGTTCAGCACGAAGTAGGGCAGCCAGCACAGCACGAACACGGAGATGATGATGCTGATGGTCCTCGTGGCCTTGTTCTCCAGCTGCAGGTGGTTCTGCCGCTTGCTGTTGGGGTGGTAGTGGATCTCCAGCGTCTGGGACATGATGCGGGTGGCCTTGAGGCGGGAGGCCCGGTAGATGAAGAAATACATGCTGCACATGACCGTGAAGGGAAGGAAAAACGCCAGCGCGGAAGCCACGATGGCAAAAACCCAGTTGGTGACGAAGATGCATTCTCTGCCCGCATTGAAGTCCACCCCAGGGATCTCGTTCCAGCCTTGCATGACGGGAAGGAAGGAAATGAGGGAGGAATATACCCAGACCGTGCAGGTCATCACGATGCATCTGCAAAAGGAAAGAGATGCGGAGGGGAGGGAGGGTCTGAGTAATTTTGAGTTGAGAACATCCAGTACGATTCAATCCCCATGGTAACCTGTGTGGGATATCGCTGCTGAGCAGTCCAGCAGGGCGTGGAGAAGGGAAAAAGCTGGACTATTACAAGTCCAGATGTGCATATCTCTAACAATTGGATAATTGGTCTGTGGTTGACAGAATTGGGGTCAGTTTAAGGAGTGCTCAGAGCTGTCTGAGAAAAGATGAGGAACGGTTTTACAGATGTTTGTTAGTATTTGAAACAACAGCATGTAGGTATTTTTGCTTTCAGCTTTAGTATCTGGCCACTGTCTCACCCTCTGGGGCCTGATGGGGATGGAGCTGATGGACACCAGATGACAGAATCTGCAAGGGGGGACCACACAGCCCCCTCCTCTCTTTGCCTGGGATCCACAAATCACACACAGCAAGAGTGACAGTGGGAAAAACATGCCTAGAAGAGCCTGAACCCACCCTGTAAAGCACTCCACTGCTGCAGTGTCCTCTCTGCCCACCCTCAGATGACTTTCCCCACCCTGCAGTCCTCATTTCAGCCTTTCACATGAAACCCTCATGGGAGCTCAGAAACTCTCCTTGTTTTCCCTGAATATCACTTCAGAAAAGATGGTGAGTTTAAGAGAGGGAAGACTACTGCTACATGCATCCTTCTGGGTCTCCTTTCACCTAGTCCTCAGAAGTTCTTCAAAGTCCATCCCCATCTCTGAAAATGTTTAAGGCCAAGGCTTGAGCAATCTGGTCTAGTGGAAGGTGCCCCTGCTTACAGCAGGGGGATGAACAAGAAAATCTTTAAGGTGCCTTCCAACCCAAGCCTTTCTGTGATTCTATGAAATGCCTGTGAAGTGACTGCACAGGCAAAAACCTGTAGGTCCAACTCAGCCCACATCACTGGTTTCTACCCCATTTTGCAACCCTTCCTTAGCTCAAAAAATATTCTCCCAGGAGCACCATACAACCCCCTCAGCTGCATCCTCCTTCTCCTCTCCTGCACCACGTTAAGCATTTTCTGCAGTTTTAAATGGTGGAAGTTCCTTTTGCCACATCACTCTGCTCCTGGGCAGCACCTGTCAACAGCTCATTCAACCTCAGATCAATGTATGGCCAGGTGACAACCTGGAGGGACCCAAAATGAGGAGCAGCAGCACTCACCTGCCACGAGACATCCTTCTGGAGTAGTGGTAGGGGGTGACCACGGAGCAGTACCTGTCCAGGCTGATGAAGCACAGCGTGACGATGGATGCGGTGCAGAACATGACATCGAAGGAGATCCAGACTTTGCAGAACAGCTTCCCAAACAGCCACATCCCTGTCACCTCGTAAATGATGCTATGGGAGAAAACAGGTAGAAATCAGAGCTGCAAGGGCTGTTTGTGCAGTCCTTGGAGGTGTGTAAGGCCAGGCTGGGTGAGGCTGTGAGCAACCTGCTCTAGTGGAAGGTGTTCCTGCCCAGGACTGGGATGATCTCTAAGGCTCCTTCCAATCCAAACCATTCTGTGACTATTTCTTTGTGACTGTGCTGAGGTGATGCTGTATTTTGTCACACAGGTACTAAAGATGGGCACGCAGCTCAGACAGCAGGGATTCATCCTCCAAGCACAACCCAAGAAACGAGCACCCCACAGCCAGAGCATGACTAAACAAGAGCAAACCTATGCTTCTTGCAGCCTAAGTGCCTTGAGAGAGGTGCTGTGCCCCACAAAGCTCCCCAAATTTACATCTGCACAGCTTTGTTTATCACAGCATTTTCCCAGTGCCTGACACAGCAGAGTCTTTTATGATTTCTCCCCAATTCCTGGGGCATGTGACATCTCCAAGAAACTCACTTCACATCCACTCAATGCTTCAAAACCAGAAGGTATTTCCACTCTTGGTGAAAAAAATTACAAAACAATAGCATCCTAGGAGGAAGCTCGTGCAGCTTGTGTGTTATGTGGCTCATAAATGCCTCAGCAAGATAAACACACCAGCAAAAAGCAGACACGGTACCAAAAATATTTCTAACAAAGTCAAGAGGGGCCTGTGAGAAGTGAGCAGCGAAGGAAGGAGCATATGGCAGCTGTAGGAAGGCTGATGCATGTTTCTATAGTATTCAGTGAAATACCATTTGCTTCTCCTTTCTTCCTCCAGCTTTCTCTGACTCCCGAGGTGCTGCTGAAATCACCATTGTGAGTGAATTTGATGAGTAACTCCCTGGTCCTGCAAAGCTTTAATTATCCTGTAACTTCCCAGCTTGCTGGTAGAATACAGTGAGATCAGAGCTGCTCAGCTGCAGTGCTCAGGTGTCCAGCAAGGGACAAAATTCAACCTGATGCCACAAAACAATGCCTGATCTACATCTCATCAGCACCACTTCACTAAATCGACTTGTGAAGGTTGTTCCAGAGCACAGCAGCTGCTGTAGGTGGGTGCAGTGCTGCTCAAGGGTCCCAGCCCTCTGTGTTATGTTGTTCCATGCAAAAATCCAAGCAAACTACAGCAGAGCCTGTCCCTACACCGTGGGCAGCTTGGAGGATCCCACAGCACACTCATGGAAAGGTTTCATGGCTCTTTTCCAGAGGGGAAATGAGGCATTAGGATTGGAGCACGGGTTCAGTGCTGGACTTGGGTGCTGTTTTGCCATCCTCAGAGCCCTCCTTATCCCCAGAGATGCTGCAGAGCCTGTGGGGTGCCCTGGCCTCCCAGAAGGAGATGTGCTGCTGTTGGGACACCCTTGCACACAGATCCCAGGTGAGCAGGTGCCCAGTTCTCACCTGCACACATCTGGCCTGCAGATGTTCTCAGTGTGGGGTACCTGACCCCTCTTCTCTGAGGTAAAAAGTCTCTGCAGCTTGGAAATGATGCTGGATGAGAAGGAGCAGTAAAGCCCAGAAAAGCACACCCCTGCTTGCCCTTTTGCTTGCAGAGGAAAAGAATAGCTGGAGATATTCAGCCTGGAAATGACAGACTGGCTGAGTACTCAGACAATGAGCTGAGCTCAGCTGAACCCCCTCCTGCAAACCAGCCAAGCCCAGATCAAAACAAAAGCCTTACTCTTATGAAATTAAGACACCAAGGACAAATTTGTTTTCCCTTCTGTCACATTTTCCTGAACCAAACTGCCTCCTAAGATCATTTCTTTTCCTTCCCTTTGGCACATGCCAACAGAGGAGCAAAGTGAAATCCAAAAGAGCAACGTAGATGTGAAGCCAAAACAGTGGGAAAGTGTGGAACAGCAGCCCCTGTGTTGGCAGGGCTGGACAATGCTGATGGAGCCAGCAGGGTCCATTCCTCAGCATGTGGCCCACCAGGAGCTGGCATCTCTTCCCACCAGGCAGCACCAGGACACTCAGGAGGGGCACAAAGGCTCCCCTTTGTAATTTTTGTTGTTTAAGTAAAACATCACTAAAAGTAGATTCAAAATAGACAAGAGGAAGGAATTTTTTTTACAGTGAGGATGCCCAGAGATGCTGTGGCTGCCCCATCCCTGGAATGTTCAAAGCCAGGTTGGATGGAGCTCTGAACAACCTGGTCCAGTTGCCTGTGTCCCTGCTCAGTGCAGGGGTTGGATTAGATGACCCCTAAAAGTCCCTGCCAACCCAAACCACACTGTGGTTCCATGATAATTTCAGAACCTGAACTTACAATTCATCAAGCATAGAATTTAAGTGAGCAGTAATATTTTTTTAAAAGAACATCATTAACTGCCTTTTTTTCACCTGATACCATGAACTTTTAACTCAGTTTGTGATTGCTTGTTGGGACAATATTTTTCAGTGCCAAACTCAACAGAATAGGCAGCCCCACGAGAACTGAAGCATAGAACATGAAAAGAATTCCGCTTCCTCATCTTGCCCCATGAACTCAAAACAGGGTGCAGCTCCCTGATTTACACAAAATTATGTCTGCTTTGCAGGACAAGACAGCCAGGATCACCAGCCAGCTGCTCTCTGGTTTTGTTTCACTGTTTTAGCCAGGCAGTGAAGTTCCCATAAATTTAAACCTGATGCAGGGACACCTGCCCTCTCAAGAGCCTCTTCCTCCATGAAATACAGGGGAAGCCTAAATTACTCTGCTTACACTGAATAAATTCCTTACATTCCATATGCAAGGCTAGTCCTGGAAGAGGGGGCTCAACGAGTGGGGCTCCACGTACAAAGCTGGAAATCAAGTTCAGACCAGCAGCCAACAGGAAAAATACCCTTGGGAATTGTGTCTCCATGCACTATAAGGGGATCCATAACACAGAGCAGAGACAGGGAAGCACGTACAGCCACCAACCCACGGTCCAGCCCAGCAGGTGAACCCCAGCCTGCTCCAAGAGCGGGTGCAGAGCTGGGAGAAAGGGGATGTGTCCTCTGCTCCCACCCACAGACCCTGCTCACCTGAAGGGCATCACCAGACAGGCCACCAGGAAGTCTGCCGTGGCCAGGGACATGATGAACATGTAGGTGACAGTGCGCAGCCTCTTCTCCACCACCGGGCAGAGGAACACGATGGAGTTTCCCAGGAGTGTCACCACGTCGATGAGGGTGAGGACGAGCCCGACGAGCACCTCCTGGAGCCCGAGCCCTCCCCTGGCAAAGGAGGAGGCAGCAGAGGAGGAATTGGAGAGCCAGGTTTCATTCCAGTCCATCAGCATCCTCCCACTGTTAAAATCTGAAAGAGACAAAAGGGGAGAACCAGAATTGCTTCAATGGCGATTTGAAGGTGTGTGAAAGGGAGGATGGAAATCATATTTACGCTTCGTTTGCTCCAGGAAATATCCACACACCCTGCTGTGCCTGTGCCATCACTGTCCCATCTTTAGCAGCCCATTAGAAGTGTCTGAAGTCCTGAGGGTGAGTATAAATGTGCAGCATTGACTGAAGTCCTTCACAGCAATTAAAAGCCCTCCTGTGAATGAAAATGCATCATCAGAATCATCAGATGAAGCATGAGACTAGGAAAAAAAAAATAGAAATGTACTGAGAGCAGAGAGAGAAGAAAAGAAAACAACTGAAATCAAAAATTAGAGCAGCTGGGCTAAATCCCACTGAACAGCATGCCAAGTCCACATAATGTGGGGGCTGGAACCAGATGATCTTTAAGGTCCTTTCCAACCTAAACCATTCTGTGGTTCTACATCCTCATTATCATCTTTGCCACCCCCAGACCAGCTGGGGCTGCTTGCCCAGGCTGGCTGCTCCCATAACCCCACTGTTCAGTCCCTGCTGTGCCCTGGGGTGTCCTGGTGCCTTTTCAGACTGGAGTTTAGAGGTTTTTTACCACCACAGTGGGCAGCTCCATCCTCCAGTCTGAATGGCCAAGCAGGGCTGCCAGCAGCTACACGGGGAGCAGAATCGTGGAATCACAGAGCAATTTGGGCTGGATCATCAAATTGAGGTGTCTCAGGTGCAGCCCTGACCCCAGGGTCATGTTCCCCTTGTGCCCAGATGGGAGATGATGCTCACAGCTCCTTAACTGGGGATTTTTCCATTGAGGAAATCCACCTGCTGGTGTCTATAGCTCAGTTCCCAGAGTCAACCAAGAGGTGTCACAGGCAGGTGGGAAGGTGGGAATGATGCCCTGCAAAAACTCCAGCAGTTCAAAGCTCACTGGTGTAGCTGAGGGAACACAAACACAAAACTTGTGGGGAAACTGCTGTCCACTGCTTTAGATGGGAAAATAGCATGAAATTAGGAAATTAAGTTCTCTCCATCTTTTCAAAACCCCATCACTTCACAGTTGAATTCTTTCTTCCACTGTAACGCTCAATGAGTCTCATAAAAACTTCTTTTCACTTCATTAAGTCAGACATTGCCCCTCATGCCCTGGTTAAACTTTCTTTTGCCTGTAAACATCACCACTTCATGACTCTAGAGCCCCACATATCCCAACCCCTAATCCCTGTAAAGAGCATCCCTGACCTCTCTGTGACTCACCATGCACTGACCCCTCCTGCATGTCACCTTTCAGACGAGTATTTTTCCACACAGGGAACTTCCTGCTTCACTCAGGACTATTACATTTCCTTAAGAGCCCCCACCATGAAGGATTATATTGAAAACCTTTCAGAATTCCAAGCAGCCTACACCACCCAGGTGTTCCTTTTCCACCTGCTGACTTCTTCCAAGCATTCCTGTACAACTGTGAAGCTGGGCTGCATTTTCTGAAAGCAGAAGTGACCTTGTCCTTGGATGTAATCGTGTGCTCATGCACCTCCTCATCCTTCAAAATCCTCAGCTCTGTCCCCTGACTTCTGTTTATTTGCTGGATTCAGTGGTTTCCTTTCTTTCAAGTAAAAAAAATTTAAAATGCAAAACAAAATTAAGAGAATAATCAAGCTGTCTAGAAAAGAAAGAATAAAGAAGGAAAGCTCTTCCTCATTGGAGCTGGGAGTCACTGACTGAGACCTGAAGCTATCCTGCTCCTCCAGCACTGAGAACAAGCAGGTTTTTTGGGCATCATCTCAGGCAGTCCCCTGGGCCAGCATTGCTAAAAGTCTGCAGGGTGTCTTAAGTACCTCAGTCCTCATGAAAATATTCCTTGGACAACATTCCACATCCTGGTAACACCCCATAAAAATAAAATAAAAAATCCAGTCTCCAGCTCTCCCATAATTGAGAGGAAAGAGGATAATCTGTGCCAGTCTTTCCAACAGCTCCACTGAGGATGCCATCAGACTGGATGAGTTCCTGTGGAACAGTTGGATTTCAATGCAGCCACATTTCCTGGCAGAAGGAATTGTTCAGGCCGTTCTCCTCCCTGCCTGTTCCACACAGACAGCTCAGGGACAGCCAGCTGGGAACTCCACATGGACCCACGGGAGCCAGGCTCCAGAACCCACCTCTGCAAGGGCCATTCCCTGCTCCAGCCACCTTCCATCTCATCCCCCACACCTGCTGGTGTCCTCACACCTCTGGGACCTCCATGAGATCTGGACACTGCCCTCTGACCCCACCTCGAGTTGACCCCTAACGACTTTAAACAATTGAACACCACCCAGTGAACCCCAGGTTCTCCCAGGAGAGGCTCCCTAAGACATGAACAGCAAAAAAACAGGTTTGATGAAAAAAAATCAATGTTTAAAAAAAAAAAATTGTGTCAAATTTTAAATTTTAAAATATTCGGTCTTCAGGTTTTAAAAAATCACTGTCAAATTTTTGTTCATGGGTAGATGAGAACGATAGATGAGAATTCTGGATTAATTATTTGGGGATTTTTCAGATGTAACACTGAGACAAGAAGGTTTTGAAGTCACACCTTCCTGCAAAGAATGACTGTTCCCACACAGTCATTAAGTTTGTATCAGCATCAGAACGACTCTAATTAAAGCAGCTCATTACTCACACTGCTCTGTGAACACACACCACTCTCAAACTTTGAGCAGAATTAGGACATGGTTATTAGAATTCCTCTTGGCATGTTCTCTGTGCTCCTCAAGCACCATCTCAGCCTCCAGCCTGGGTTAAAAGTTCTTCTCAAGTGGAAAACTCACAGCAGGCTCCTCAATGCAGGATTGTCATCCTCATCCAGGAGTATGACAGTGCACAAAACCAGCAGAAGATCTGCCCACACTCACAAAACACTAGAGGAACACTCTTTTGTCTTTTTTTTTCTTTTTATCAACATGAAGGCTGAGGGACTGGAAATAAGGCTGTCTTTATTTGACATCCCTCACTCCAACAATAAAAACGAGGGGTGATGGATTCTTGAAACTTCAGGTTTGAACCTTGAACTCTAATTCAGGTGCAGACAACAGGATCCTGCTGCTCCTGATCCCTTTTAAGACTCCCCAGGCAGAGTCTCTGGAAGCTCATCCACAGTCCCTGTCACAGCCAAGCAGCTCGGGGTGGAGGTTTGGATCCTTTTGTCTCTGACTGAGAAACCAACCCTTATCCAGTAAATTAAGTAAAATTAAGTAAATTAAGCCAAATTAAGTAAATTAACTAAGAAGTGCTTGCTCTCAAACCACCTGGAGAATTGTCAACACAGGAAAGCAGGGGATGATGCCATCTCTACCTCTCTGTGGAAATTATGGGACAAAGCAGGATATGCCATCTTCGGCAGGGATGCACTTCCTCAGCTTAAAATACTGGAGCCTTTAAATGCTCCAGTGAGCTGCAGCAGCCCCTGTGGTTACACTGCTGGGATAGCCCAGAGTGTTTCTACAATGTCAGTCATTCCTATAAGAGCCCTCTTAAGCCAAAGGGATAAATGCCCAGTCGGACCATGATGTGGGATCTTCCCAGGTTTCCTGGCCATCTCAGATGCCTTAGGGTTTGCACTGCTCTTTTTTGGATATTTGGTTTTACTTCCTTTCAAAAAACCGATGGGTCGGATTCTGCTCTGAGGCTGCCTGAGCAAAGCAACTCCACCATTTCTGTTCCCCTTTAATATCCAGAAAGTTTGACCTAATTTATTCAGCAGACAGATCCCAAGCTAAAGGTTAATTTCATCAATAAAAGACATATTTTGATGGCAAGGGAGGGGAAAAAAAAAAAAAGCTCTGCAATCTCAAGGCTGACTGCACTTTAAAATCTTAACGGAATGATGAAAACTGGAAAAATATTACTGGGAATACATTCCGCTCTGCCGAATCAGGTACAAACCAGGCAGCAGGGAGCAACGCCTGCCCCAGGACCTCACACACCTTTCCCTCCTCCTCCCCATGAGAAAACTGCAACAGCTCCGTGATTGTTGAACAGTGCGAGCAATTTGTGGAGCTGTGGAAGGCTGTGGGTGTGACAAAGGAGGGGGAGAACGCCTGGGGATGCTCCCACCAGTAGGACACGCACTCGAGGGGGCCGTGCAGCGAGTGAGGCTCTGCACTGACTTTCCTTTTCCTTCCAAAGTCAGTGCTGTCGGAAGGACAGCATTTCTCCGGGCACGATTTCTTTCCACCCCCAAACCAGCAGAGAACGACTCCTGCAACCTCTCTGAGAGCCGCGGGGCTGGGAACACAGTAAAACACAATAAAACACACTAAGACACAATATCCTTACCTTGGAAAGCGGCGGCGGGAGCAGCGCAGCGGTGTCCGGAGCTGTCCCAGCTGCAGGGGCTCGGGGAGCCGCGATCCCTCCCCACCGAGCTGCTCCCAGCCCTGCCCCCGAGCAGGACACGGAATCCTGGTCCACAGCCGGCACAGAGGATGGGGATCACCCCCGGAGGATGTGAATGCTCCTGCACGGGCACAGCGAGTCTGGCAGCCGCTGCCTGCTCCGGGCAGAGAGGAGAGACCGGAGCGACATCGCCGCGGTAAAACTCAGGGAGAAGTTAAACCCGCGCTGCAAACACCGGGGTGCTCGCTGGCCTTAGGAACCGAGCCGGGGTGCCAAAACCCAAACCCTGGGGAGGCAAAACCCTCACCCTCTGAGGAGCAAAACCCCCAACCCTTGGAGTGCAAAAAGCTCAACCCCCGAGGCGGAAAACACCCCAAACCCTGGGGTGCAAAAGCAGCAAACCCTTGAGTACAAAAACACAACCCCCGGGGGGGAAATCCCCAGCTCGGAGGTGCCAAATCCACCTTTCCTGGGGCCAACCCCGCCAAATCTCTGGGGGCAAAAGCCGCGAACCCCAGGGCAGCAAAACCCCCGGCCCCAGGTAGGGCAAAGCGCCGAGGATGCTGCGGAGCAAATCTGCATCAGCCGGGGCGGGGCTGGGGATCCCCGCCGAGGGATCTGTCCTGGACGTGGGGAGGGATCGGGGGGAGCCCGGCCCGCGGCGGGGACCGTGGTTGGAGGT
>VWZP01010964.1:662778-710372 GCA_013396995.1 Dicaeum eximium | reverse complement strand
TGGGGAGCCTGCCCGGGAAAGGGAAAGGATCGCCCGGGAATGAGGATGAGGATGGGGATGGGGATGGGGATGGGGATGGGGATGGGGATTCCGCCGGCAGCACTTACCGAGGCAGGCGGAGGAGCCGCCCCCGTGTCTCCTCCGCTCCTCCCCGCTCCAGCCGGGAATCCTTCCTTCCTTCCCTCCGGGAATCGGGGCTCCGCGTGGGAACAATTTTCCTTTATTCCTGCTTCAAACCAGCCCTTCCCACCCCCCCTCGGCAGCCACAGGCGACCTGATGCATGAAAACAACAATAAAAAAATAAGAGGCGTTCCGTGGGTTTGGCTCCCCTGATACCAAATTGGGTGTTTTGTTCACAAACTAAACCGAAAAATCCGAAAATGCCGGGCTGGAAGAGGAACCCGCGGCACGAGGTTGGTGAGATGTCACCTGCCCAGCCCCGCTGTGCCCTGTCCCCGACTCTGGGAGGGCTGGGAGGGGATGGTGGGTGTTGGATTTTGGAAATTGGGCAGAGGGTTCTTTAGGCGTGTCTTTGGGAGAACCTGGCTGAATTGGCTGCCTGGGAAGGGCCAGTGCTCGCCCCAGCTCCGAGCCCAGGGCTCCTCGGGAGCCACTCAGCTGAAACCGAACTCGGCAAGAAAAGGTGTAAAAGTCGGGTTCTTTGAGTGCTGGGGTGAATGGCACACACAGGGAAGGGCGTGTGTAACCCTCGGCCAGAGCTCCTGTCCTAAAAAACCCCCAAATCACGCTCAGGGCATCAGCTCTTCACCTGAATTGCTGGCACCAGCATGGCAGTCTCCTTTTCCATTTTTTCCCAAAGACTGTTGCTGGCTTCACCCACCACCAAAAATGAGACTGGAGAATTTTTTCAATGGGTGTGGAGAGGAAATCTCTTGATCAGGGTTGGTGGAAAGTAAAGAAACTCAGATTTTCTGTCCTCTCCCTGGAATAGCTCAGCTCCTGGCTGGCATGTCTTTGACATTAACAACCAAACTGTGATGGAAGAGCATGTTTGGATCGTTTTGTGTCATATTTATTGCTTTAGGAATAGTGGATTGCCCTTTGAACATAATAAAATCTTTAATTTAAAATACTTTAAATTATGGATTTTCCATAAAGAAGGAAGGAAGGACTATCTGGGTGGCACAGCTGGATCCTGGCTTTCCTTTTGCTGGGCCCTTCTTTGTCTTCCTGGATTCCAGGCAGGCTGTCAGACTCCAGTAATTGAGTTTTTATGGAGTAGAGAATAACAGCAAAGGCCTGCAGCTCTTCCAAAGCACCAATCTCAAAAGAAATGACAAAGCAGAGAGATAACAGCAAGAAGAAGTGGTCTGGACAGAGTGCTGCAAATGCTGTGTCAGCCACTCATATTAATGTCATCTGTGATCAATTCACCTGTCAGCATGTCACAAACCATCCAAAAAAAACCATGACAAATTTTAAGATTTACTGGAAATTCAAGGATACTGTTAAGCAGGAATTCCTGGGATGTTGTCTTGGTTGCTGGGGTTCTGGTTCCACATTGTATTTTCAATGCTACCTGGAAAGGGAGGGATAAGGGGAAATGGAGTTTATTTATCTTTCTGACCTTTACAACAAGGAGGGTAATGGGAAATTTATATTTCAGAGCCTTTTGCATATCAAAAGCAGCTTGATCTTAAAAAAATTGAGAAGTAGTAGAGCTGTTTATGCAGACACTGAGGCACAGCTCCTTAAACTGGCAAATAAGGTGGTGCAGGAGGCTGGAATACTCAGGAATGGTTTGAGGCTTCATTTGCACCCAGAAGATACTTGGACAGCATTGTTAAATCCCTTGGGAAGGAGGGAAGGAGCTCAGACCCACGTGTGGTGTTGCCAAGTAGAAGGACACAAGAGAACTTGGTGGGTTTTGGGCCTCATGGTTCAGCAGTGGAGATGCTGCCGTGGCAGATGCAAACCCCACCATGCACAGAGAATAATGGAGGCAACAGACCTGTAAATCCCATGGCACTGGGCAAACAGGCCCACAGGAGAGGCAGTTTTGGTGTTTGCCTCTTGAGGGGGAGCCTGTCCTGACAGCACTGCCTCTTCTCCAGCCCCTCCTTAAGGCAGCAGCGTGAGAAGAAGGAAGAAAGGAGCATTTGCTCTCCTGTCTGTCTTGATGTAGCTGAGTGTGGGACTGTACAAACAGCTGTCTGGACTGTGAAACAGCTCTCTCCTGGCTCTGCTGACTGACAGGGCTTTGAGCAGAAGCCTCTGGAGGTGCTTGCTGTCCACTTTTGTGGCAGCCCCGGGCCCAGAGGAGCTGCCTGCGGGATGTGCTCTGTGCCAGGCTGCTCTGGCACCTGCACCTGATCCCTGTGCAAGTCCTGACTCACCAGCCAGGCAGGGAAGCTCCTTGGGCACAGGATCCCTGCTGTGCTCCCTGATTGTGCTCTGTGAATATCCCGTGTGCTGCAGCGTCTGAGGCATTTCTTGTGCTTGATGAATTCCACCTGACAAATTCTCTCTGCCTCTTCCTTCATCAGGCCCCGCATATTTATATTTTCTTTTTCAGGGGGGATTTGTAATCTTTCTACTTTGACATAATCATCCCTAAAATGATTGCTCCTGTTGCCCGTGGCAGGCTCAGCTATTCTGTGCTGCTTCCACTTGCCCCTCAGACCCCAAAAGTGGTTTTTCTTCTTCCCAATGGATATGTAGGGGGGCATACACTCCTAATTTTTTCTGTCTTAACAGTATGCAATTTATATTCGGGACATAAATAGTGCAGTTATTCCCAATACCTCCCAGCAATGTTTATGCTGATACACTTTTAACCCTAAAAATACCTCCATGTCTCTGGGTGTGCCTCAGCTGAACTGTGCAGCCTGTGAACTTCAGCACTGCTGAAAAATCAGGATCTTCCTCATTATCAAGGGAACTAGAGAGACCCAATCATTCTTGGTGAAATCCATGGGAATTACTGGAGCCTGAGGTAGTTTGTTAGACATTTATTATCATCACACCCATTAATTCAAGGCAGTAAGATGGATATACAGTTATGGAATGGTAGAAAAAAACAAAAGAAAAACAATTCTCAAAATTTAAACTGGCTCATGAGAGCTGGTGTTTGTACATATCAGGAATTTTGTATGGATGTGCTCAATGGTTCTGGTCTCAGGGGCAATTTGGGGTCGTTGGACCAATCCCACTTGGAGAGGAAGAAGAGCAATCACACTTTAAACCCTAAAATTCTGCAGGCACCTCCCAGCCAAGTGTGGATTCAGGCCAGTCTTCCCTGGAGTTCAGGATGCAGATGTGACCTCTGTCACAGAGCAGGGCAGTGCAGAGGGCTGGTCTGCATTGCACTGCTGAGGAACAGCCTGGGACTCCTTTCCAGCTGCTTGATGATGAAAATGAGCTCCAAAACCTTTTTTCTGTCACTCTCCATGAGTTTCCCACTGGTGCAAACCAGCCATGTGTGTTTGCCAGAGGGACCTCTGGTCACTGTCCCCAGAGCTCTGCTGACAACCTGCAGGGCTGCAGGTGCTGAACTGAGTTAAGGAGCACGTCAAGCTTTGTGTCCAAATTCTGCTCTGTCATGGATTTTCCCTTGAGCTCCAGAAGAGTTTGAGGCTGATAAGCTCTAAAAACACATTCAGACAAAGAAATGGCCCAGCTCTGCTTTGTGGCTTGCAACAGCGACAGCTCCTGAGCGCTCCTGAATGTTCCAGCTGCTCTTTGCAGCTTCACTTCAGCCACATTCTGGTGTCTCTCCACACAGGAGTGAGCAATTCCAGCTGAACCTTCATCACTGCTTGGGGAGACCTTGGGCATTTCATCCCATAGAGGGATAACAGATCTGATACTGCCAGATCACCATCCTCTCACACTGATAATCCAGCAGAGACATATCCTATAATTCTAGCAGAGGCATCCAAGGCTGGCAGGGAACTGTCCCTGAGTTTACTTGGAAGCAGTAATGATTTTTACAGTAGGACTCGCTGTTAGACACCAGGAGAATCTCTGGGAACTCTGGATAGCTTGCACTGGAATGTGCACACATCTCATGGAATTGCTTGCTCACATCTCTGAAGTGGTTTGTTTATCTCCCTGTAGCTGTTGGGCAGATGACTTTTATTTGTGTGGGAGATCTCCCCAGAAATTTGATGACACTTCCAAGCAAAATGGTTTTCCCTGCACAGGGCATGTCCCAGTTATCAGATGGTCAGGGTTTCACCATGGTCACACTCCTGGCCATGTTTACACCACGGCACTTTCACCCGAGGATTGCCCTGTTGTGCAAACAAAAACCCTTTATCCAGAAGGAACCTCGGTATTTTTACCCTTAAACTGAAACCCAGTGAACAGCACTCCCCAGATTGCTCTCTAATTGGGGGCTCCTCCATTCCAAAGCATCAAGGTTGGGCTGGGCTTGCAGCAGGGCTGCTCAACTGAGCTCGGTGTGTGCTTTGAGTTCTCAAAGAGCACCAGAAAATTCAAGCCCAAGAGGTATGAAAATGCTCAAACTGAGTCATCAGAAATGAGTGGACATTTTTTAAGCCTTCACTGCCTGCCAAAAGCTGCACAGTGACTCAACATCATGGGCTGAAGCAAAACCTCTGGTTCTGTGTGTTACCTATTAGACCGTGTCGGATGTGAGGGATGGAGAAAATTATAAATCTAGTCAGAAATCCCTCTGAGTAGACACCAGAGATCTGTTGCAGAGGCCACCAAGGAGAGCTGCAAAGGCTTTTGTTGATCTTGGAAGAAAAGACACCATTGATACACAAAACAGTGTCCTGAGAGAGAGGAGAGCACTAAACACCCACAGATAAAACCACTGGAGGAAAACATTCAGGATATCCTACAAGCTGTATCAGGACACAGAATCTATTTGAATAGCTGCCATATTTTAATTGCTTCCAACAATGCTGTTTCTTGGCTCTGTTGTGTATTTCTAGCAACAGTGCTGAAATTATTGTATAACTCTGAGGAAAAAAAAAAAGAGAAACTTATCTTTGAAACCACTTGTCAGGCTGAAATAAGTTGCCAAAGAAAATTTTCTTTTTCCTTTTTATTGTTCTCCTGACAAGCTGGACAGGGGATCTTTTCTCTTGTGCTGCAAAATCTAATTATATACATACATAAAAAAATAGACAGCACTAACCATTTGTCTCGCATGACTCACCACTGTCTTCGCAAATGTCATAAATGCTGGCAAGCAAACTACAATCACAGAACACATTAGTGTCTCACAAGGCTGCCTGGCTTGATTACAGGCTGGCAAGGATTAGGCTGAGTAATTGGGAGAAGATGGGAGGAAGATTTCACTGGACATCTGGGATTGTTGTGGGCTGGAAGCATGGCAGGAGACAAACCACTGAAACACAATCCAGTGCCTTCAATGGCAATCCCTGTTGCAGGTTGACACCATTTGTACAGCCCAGAAGAGATGAAGAAACAGAGCCTTTATTTTAAATAAAGGGCTGTGAAACCCTTTATTCATTTATCACTTGAGCCTCCTGTTTTAAAGAAAAAAAAAGGGGATCCCTCTCTGGAATAAATCTTCATGGCCACCTCCTGTGCAGGAGCAAGGCTGGTGCCTGAAAGTCCTGCCCTGGACCAGGTGGTGGGAGGAGAGTTTCTGCTACACCCCGGTGAAACCCTGGACACCCTCAGCAGGGTGCACAGCAAATGCATTTCACTTCCTCACAAACCCCAATGGAAGACCAGGGTCCTTCTGGGTTCTACAGCACCTCTTCCTCTCTGCCCTGGGGCTATACCAGGACTTGAGACCTCCCCCTGCTGTGCTGTGTCCGGCTCTGGGACCTTCAGCAGGACATGGAGCTCTTGGAGCCAGTCCAGAGGAGGCCACGGAGATGCTCAGAGGGCTGGAGCACCTCTGCTGTGGGGACAGCTGAGAGAGCTGGGGTGTTCACCTGGGGAGAAGAAGGCTCTGGGAAGACTTTAGAACCTCTTCCAGTGCCTAAAGGGCCACAACAGAGCTGGAGAGGGAGTTTTGACAAGACATGGAGTGACAGAACAAGGGGAAATTGCTTCAAACTGAGAGAAGGCAGGGTTAGATTGGATAGTAGGAAGAAATTCTTTACTGTGAGGGTGGTGAGACCCTGGCACAGGTTTACTGGAGATGTTGTGCCTGTCCCAGCCCTGCAAGTGTTCAAGGCCAGGTTGGATGGTGCTCTGAGCAACCTGGTTTAGTGGAAGGTGTCCCTGCCCATGGCAGGGGTGTTGAAACTGGCTGATCTTTAAGGTCCCTTGCAACCCAAACCATTTTATGGTTCTATGATTCTGTGCATGCCAGGGCAGACCAGAGCCACAGAGGAGTGCCCTGGGCTGAGCAGAAGATGGGATCATAAGAGTTGGTCACAGTTTCAGAACAACAGACATGATGGATCTGCTATAGACAGGCTTTAATAAGTAGACAACTTTTTTTAAAAACAAAGCTGCTTCTGAAACCCTGGAGAACTCTGAATAAACTCATCCTTTCACAGTGAGATGGGCAGTAAATTGCTGAAACACAGGGTTTCTGAAATGTTCTTCCTCAACTTCCATGGCACTGATGCCAGGACCTGTCCCAACAAGAGCCAGTCTCACTTGAATTTTACAGTCCCGTTTGAGAATGCATCCCCTCGCTGTTTAACCCCTGAAGCACAGCACAGCATTCCCTGGTGGCTGGGCTAGGGATGGCTCCTGAGCTGTGAAATGTGTTTGAAATGAGTGAAGTGTGGGAAATGAGCTGTGTGCATTCCCCAGCTCCTTCAACGTGCCTGGAGCACAGATTTTATCTCGCTGGGTGACATCAGGGGAGTGATGCCTGATTTTTTGAGAAGTTTCACGGTAAAAAATGATAAATCAGGAGGAAATACTTGTTTGGACAGAGAGATTTTGGACAGGAAAAGAACTCTGACTGTTTAAATGTGAGACCATCCTATGTTGCTTTAGGAAATTGTGCTCTTCACTACAAAAAGCTGCATTGTGCTTTTTTTCATTTGATAAGTCTACCTGTGGTTTATTTTTAGCTTTAATTAGGTATTCTTTCAAATCTTATCACTGCCCACCCAGAGCAAGTGGAGTGGCATAAATACAGGCACGATGTGGAATACCTTATGCTGAGGAGCACAGCAACAGCAAATTAATAATACTTTCTTTTTCCCAGGCATTTAATCTTGAATCCAGGAGAGAACTTGTTTGCTGATGTGATTCATGAGTTGAAGAATAAAATGTTGTCTGGCAAGGTTAATATTTCACATTTTATTATGGATTTTCACTTGAGGATCTAAAAATTATTTACAAGATTCAAAGCTTGAACTATACCCTTTTTTCCTTTCAGCAAATTGTGGATGCCCAATCCCTGTCAGTACTCAAGGCCAGGTTGGATGGGGCTTTGTGCAACCTGGTCTAGTGGAAAATGTTTTGGTTTTTTTAAGAACATGATTTCCCTTCCCCCATACCCCCCATTACTTTACCCATCAAAAATTTTACATATAAAATCATAATTAGAGTTACAAAATACTTTAGAGCTGTATAACAAAACATCCTTTGCCACTGTACTTTTACTAAGTTAAGGAACTTGCATTCACACGTAAAAAAAATCTCACTGCTTGTCTTTTTAAGTTTAACTAAAGCTGCAGAATAACTGCAGAGTAGCTCCATGGGTGGAAAGTTGATCAGAGCAGCCAAAGCCTTGCTGCTCCACCGGGAATGGTGGGATAATTGCCCACGGTGGTGCTGAGAGCACACACCTGATGGGAATGCCTATGGAAGAGTTTGTAGGAATGAGGATGAGTTTGAGCCGGTGGGAGGAGGAGTCACTGCTCCTCTGTGGTGGGAAATCACTCTGGAAATGCTGCTTTGCTCCCAAGATAAGCCCCAGGGAGATTAAAGAAGCATGTGTTGGAAATTAGGAGTTGTTCTCCAAGGATTTTTCTTTTGGTGTGATGTGTGAGTATTACTTGGTCATTAAATCTGGATGGCAAAGAGAAGGGATAGAAAATAAATGCAGGGCTGGGGGAGGCAGATGAAAAAATGGAAGGGTTTGGGGGCAGCAGGAATCACTGCACACCGTGGCAGGTTGCTAAGGGCACGTGTTCATGCTGGCACCTCTGCTGGGGCTGCCAGCTGTGCCCAGCTGTGCCCAGCTGTGCCCTCTGCCACCCCACAATGGCATCTGCTGGGTCTCAGAAAGAGCAGCAGAGAGGGAAACTCATTTGGTGGGTTATGGTACAGGAGAGGCTGAACAGAGGAAAATACATCTTGCCTGCTGAGATGATGAACTTCTTTGAGCTGGATTACACAGCTCTTCAGGGCAGGACAAAAATCCATCTCATCAAAACCTCATCTTTTCCAGGAACAGATATAAAGTGGGGAAGGGAATGAAAATCCTCATCATTGATGAGGACAATAGAAGTTGGGGTGGGGGGTGAGAGTGTGTGCACATTGCCCTGCCAGACAGCCATGCCCACCCAGCACATCTCTGCATCATCTCGCTCCTTTCTCATATTTGCTTTTTTGCCCCTTTTCCCCTATTCTCCCCGCTCAGTAATCATTTCCCAGGAATTCACATAAAACAGTGCATCAGGTGCTGTCCCTAGCCAACAGCTTAGGAACTGTGGAAATCCAGGGCACAGAGGGTGTTTCTATGCCTGTTTTGGGAGATTCTGACCCTCAGCAGAACACTGCTTTTAACCTTTGTCCTTGGGAAAAAATTGCCAAAACTTTAAGATGAGTTAGAGCACACAGGTGGTGGTGTGTGGTGGTAGTAATAGTGTGTCACAGAATGTAGAATTTGGGTTTTAGGATTTTAATATGAGAGTGAATAGGACACAAGATGGTGGAATTCGGGTGTTGTCCCTTCTTCCTTCTTGTTCCTTTTCACCTCCATTTCTTGTAGTACTTCTTGTAGAAGACTATTGGTTAGAGTAAGTAGTAATGTGGAAGTTACGTGGATAGATTAGTAGAAGTTTTTGGTAGAAGAGTAAAAACAAAATATGTGTTAGAATGTAATTGGGTAGAATAGCTTTAAAAGACCTTGGTTTGGTCCATGTTGCCCATTTTGTGCCTTGCCTGCAGCATGCTAAGTCTGGTGCAGACGGTGCTGAACTTAAGATAAGATAAGAATAAACAAAGCCCTGAAGACCGAGAGAAACAGTGTCCAGCTCGTTCTTCACCCCTGGAAAAGAACTCGGCAGGGGAGCTCCCTCCAAAGGGCCCTGGGGGTCGGGCTCCCATCCGTGCAGAGACCAAAAAAGAAGAAAAAAAAACCACAACAGGAACAAAATCCAAAAATGTATTTCTGTTGACAACTGTGCCTGACTGATCCCTAAGGACCATCAAAACCCTCCTCTCCCAGTAATAATCTGTCTGCTTTCCACTGCCCACTCTGTAACACCAAAACTCATTTTAGGTCGTTCTGTTTTTCATGTCTGGCTTTGTACAAGCCAGGCTATGTTTGTTTATTTGACACTGGCTTGTGCTAGATAAATATGACCTATGCCAGATAAATATAGGTTGGATTCAAAGAATTGGTACACAGGATGTTTATGTTAGCAGCTTGACTGAATCAGTTTTAATCAAGGTAAAGAAGTAAAATCTGAATATAGAAAAGGAAGCAGGTAATAAACAAGAGCAGTAAACAGCACATGAACATGTTTTCATGTATTTTCTTCTCTTTGAAAAACCATATTTTTCTGATCTTTCTGATGAAGTTGCCACTCACCCCCTTTAGATCTGACACCATCCATAGCCACAAAGCTGACATTTCCCAAATCAGGGACATCCACAAAAGCAGGTGAAGGTCAGAGTGACCTTCAGGCTGACCTGGGGGAGGCATTCTCATGTCTGGGTCTGACTGTGAGCAGTACCTGGAGCAAAGCTTTGCTCTCTGCTTTTGGTCACTCAGGCTGTGCAACTCTCCCCTTCCAAACCAGGGGAGGCAGCCCAAAGAAATCACAGCTGGCAGAGGATCTCCAGGAGCCTTTGGACAATGAGCTGGAAGTGGCTGCATTTTACAGAACTTCACAGTGAAAAAAAGGCTGCATTTTACAGAAATTCACAGTGAACAACACATTGCTTCTGTATTACAATTGTGGCTGAAGGGGAGTCCTTTGGCTCTGAAGGCTGAATCCCACATTATTCCAGGAATAAAATGAGGAAAACAACCTGATCTGGAGCCATCAGCACAGACAGCAAAGATCCCCCTGCAGCACAACCAGGTGCTGCCAGTTTTTTCAGGTCTGATGCTCTCAGAGAGGGGCACGTCCCAGGGAGGAGCTGAGCTCGTGTGAGACTGAATTTAAAGCATTTTACATTCTCTGCTGCATTAACTGGGAGGGATAAGTGCCCTCCTGCAGCCTGGGGATGAGTCTGCAGAGGCAGACAGGTGATGGAGATGTGTGAAGGCAGGGACACATCCCACTATCCCAGGTTGCTCCAAGCCCCATCCAACCTGTCCTTGGACACTTCCAGGGTTGGGGCAGCCACAAAAGCAACAGGTCCCCTTGATGGGTCATCAGATCTTATGTAAATTAATCAGATTTTATGTAGATTACTGCAGAATATTAAGATGCAAATGAAGATTTTTTTTCCTGACAATTTGGTTTTTTACCTTATTTTGTTTAATCTATAGTTCATGTTGCACAGAGCATTGATGGACAGTACTGTGTCCTGTCCCTTTTTAATGAACACAGGGTGTGCCAGAAGGCTGCTCTAATTAGAGCAATTTTAGTGCTTTCCAGTGAGGTCACTGCTTGGGAAATGCTACTCCAGTAAATAGAAACAAAAAATGTCACATATAACCCCACCCACCTCCCAAAAAAACCCCAAAAATATAAAAACAGTTGTTGGGGGACAGAAAACAAGAGATTCACAAGAGAAAAGACCCCCATGCAAATCAGATTCCTCACCACTGCCCCATTCAGACTTTTGCCTGCTGGTGCTACATGGTGTTCTGTTAAAAGTCTTTATTTTTTGGTAAAAAAATAAAATTTTTGGTGAAAGAAAATCCTGTTTGTTTGGTGAAAGCAAATCCTTGTTTTTTGGCTTGTGCTTGTCATGACAGCCCCAGGGGAGCTTTAAATATTCATTTACTTTACCAGAGTTCAGAAATACGTAACTCAAACCAATTAAGTTTTTAATTAAAATGCACTAGAAGGAGAACCTTGCATATTAAATTTCTCCTTTTATATATTTTTTTTAAGAGACACAGCAATCACCAGACTTTGGCAGCCCCTGAGTTACAACAAGCTGAAGCCCAAGAACATTTTTACCCTTTGCTTGTGCATGACTCACAGAACTGAAGCTCACAGAGCAGAACCTTGCAGCTCCATTTTCTTCTCCCAGCATGCTGATTTATGCATTGACCATGTTCCCCATCTCCCTGTGACAGAAATGCTGTGATTTTTAAAAATAAGCAGGATTTCATCTGCTGGCGTCGTGCTTCTGTGGGCTGCACGGCCAATATCTGCAATTCTCTTAATGTAGGAGCTGCTGCAGTAATTGATCTGTGCCAGCACCCACTGCCACTTGAATGATAAATCCATGATTTAAACAAGCTGGTCTAAAAAACTACAGTGAGCCTGGCAAAAAAAAAAAAAAGAAAAAAAAAGCCTGGAGAGAGCCAATAAAGGAAGATATGATTAAATAAACTGTTACAGAGCCTCCCCTGTGCAATGTCTTGGGAGGGGACTTAGGTATGGGGTGTCTAGAAGAGGTGAATGATGATGTTGGTTTCAAAAAAAAAAAAGGATTTTCAGTCTACTTATTGTTTTGTGCTTACCCAAAACACACAAAACCCCATACCACTGGGACAGCAGGATACAGAAAACATTGCCATTAGTGGGATGAGTCTGAAATCCAGTTTTTCATGCTTGTTATTAGAGATAGGAAAACTTATTTGCAGTCTTCATAAACTTGATTTAGTGTAGGGATTTTGATAGAAAATGAAAAATGCCACTAAAACACAAAAATACTTTTAGTTTGGTTGGAAAACAAATTCTGTACAGTGAAAAAGAACCCTGTCCAAAGTAAAGATGGGAATATTTTATAAAGATACATTAATCTCAGGTGAATCTCAGGTGAAATTGCTTTTCTGTAAGGCCAAAACTAAACGAACAAAAATAAAAGGAAAAATCAGGGCTCATATATTCTCAAAGGAGAAGAATGTCTGTAATTTGAACATTTTCCAGACTCCTCAGATGGAGGCACCTGGCAGCACCTCTTCACTGGCTCATGGTGTAACATGAAATAATGAAAATATTTCACTGCAGAGGCAGAAGTGTGTCCTCAGAGGAGGGGAATGAGCAGCAGAGCCAATGCCCACCCCAAACCCAACCCCAAGGGGCCCAGGAGAGCCTGAGACCTCCCATCAAAACAGAAAATGAATGGATTGGCTTTGAGTCTAGGATTAAACAAGCAGAGTTCTCCATGAATAATCTGTGGATTAGCAGTGACAGTGTCACTTTGTGATTCACCTTCATCCCTGTCAGGGGTAAATGTGGAATAAAAAACTGTGGCAAGAGGCAATCTAAATTTTTCATTTCACGCTCTGACACGTGAAACAGAGCCTGCTTCAACTCAGTGCTTGGGTTTAAAATTTACCCTTCCAGCTCTGTGTTTAGGCCAAAAAGCCTGTTTGCTTTTTAAATATTCAGTTTCCATTGTTCACCATCTTTGTCCTTTTAATGAGGGCCCATTGGTACCTTTCTCAAGTTGGCAAGAACACTGGGAAATAGAAAACCTGAAGAGATTTTTATTTCTAAATTGAGAAACAAATGCTTTCTTTTTTTTTTTTTTTAATCTGGTAGCAGCTAGAAACTAGAAACTTGGTTTTGGTGAACAAATGAACAGAGGTGACTTTTCAGATGTTTTTCCACAACTGTCCAAGTGCCATCTCCTCCCAGACATGGCCCTCACCAGCAGATCCCAGCATCAGGAGTCAGCCCTGGCTGAGCCATGTGGAAAAGGTCATGAACAGAACAAGAAATTCCCTCGTGCCTATGAAAATGGGGGGAGCTGCCTGATTTTCCAGGGAAGAGCTGAGCTCAGCATCACCCTGTGGAGATGCTCAGCTGTTTCCTACTCCCACTGTGTCTGGATCCCATTTCCAACATGCCCAGGTCTCCCTTTGCCTTATGGTGGGGCTGAAGGCACCGAACCCCTGCAGAGGAGTGCCTGAAACACAAAAATGGTGTTGGGAAATGGATGCTCTGAGCATTTCTGGCCATCTTCCCCAAAGAGCACCTGGCTCTCACACTCAGCAGCTCCCCAGTGCTTTGCAAGCCCCTGGCCCCACCAGTCCCTGCCAGCCCTGGGCTGTGGTGGGAGCTCAGAGAGGAGCAGAAGGGTTTGGAGAGCATCCCCTATCCAAGCCTGGATCCCACCTCTGGTCAAGGCCAGGTCCTGTTTGGAAGGTCATCAGTCCCCAGTGTGAATTGTAGATGGAATTAGGTCATCCTTGAAGGACAATCCTCTTTTCTTTGTCAGATGATCATCTCCCTAAAACCCCTTCCTACTAAAACACAGGGAACACATGGATTCCAAGCCATAATTTGCACTTGTGTACTTAAATCCCTTTATGGCATAGCCAGGGGCCTAGCAGTCACAGGGACACTTTGGAAAGAGACCCACATTCAAAAAAACACATTTTTAATGATTTTAAAAAAAAAGAGAGAGATAAAAAGTTTTGGTTTGTTTGGGTTTTTTTTTTTTTTTGCCTGCAGGAATCCTTTAGCAAATGCATCTGACATTGCCTGCCAAGCGTGGTCAGCCAGGGATGAACAAGCACAGGGGAGAAAACTGGAGCCTGCAGGGCTCCTGTAGGCACTCAGAGAGCTGTTCATAAAAACAACAGGAAACTGTACAGCAGGACTGACCTACAGGTCTCTGACCCACTCCTCTGAGGCACTTAGGGTCTGCCTGTGGAATTGGCACATCCTAATATACATATATGTATTTAATATATCTATTTTATACACATATTTTGTATCTAGATATAGGTTTTGTTGTTTGTTTTGAGTTTTTTTGTTTGGTTGGCTTTTTTTGGTTTTTTTCCCAGCCATAGAGGCAATGGCTGAAGCACCCACTGCATCTTGGAAATAGCAGAGGAATTAAACCATGAGCCTGAGCAGGGATGCATCAAGTATTTAAACCTTCCTACACTGCTCTCACCTGTCCTGAAAGTGTTCTTGAAGCTCCTGAGAGGAGCCAAAGTGCCCAGTGAAATCCCTGACCCTTCTGCTGTGCCCCAGAGGCTCCAGCTGGGGACCTGCTGCTGCTGTGCCCAGTTCTGGCAATTGTACAACACAACCCTGAGAAGGCAAAACCCTTCCAGCAGTGAAACACTCCTGTGCCGGTGGCCATCAGTGGTCCCCACCTGGGAGCAAGTGCTTCTGCAGTGAAAGCCTGGCCTGAAGGCCAGAAAAAGCCTGAGAGTAAAATTGTCTGAACTGCACTGAAGTTCCCAGCTCAGGTTAGACAAAGCCTCTGTATGGCAGCCTCACAAAACAACCCAAAACCTGTTGAGTTTAATATTTTATGCTCAATATGAAAAGCTGAAGCTTCATCTTGCCCTTGGCACAATAACTGGACTGACTGAAGGAAGAGCTTTAGAACTGCAGCGTGCCCAGTGACCCGGAGGAGGCTTCTGCAGCATCCAGGTGCTGCATCCCTGGACACGGAATGGGAGGGAAAATGCACATTTCATGAGCTGCCAGTGGAGATTTGTGTTCAGCTGGTTAAACTCTGAGCTTTCCTCACCAGAAAAGTGCTGCAGCCTGCTGTGCTGTGTGGGCCAGCCTGGCAAAGCAGCCCCTGCTGATCTGGAGGTGAGGGGCAGGCAGGCACTGCTGGGATGCTGCTGCATTAATGGATCTCAGCACTCCCCATTTGGGAAGCCAGCAGTTAAACGTGCTCCATCCCACGCTGTGTCACACAGCTGATCAGCCTTCCTCAGCTCCCTGCGGTCTCTGCTGCCAGAAAAACTCCACAGTGGCAGCACCTCACGCAGGCTGGAAGAGATGGAAGTTTATTATTGTTAAACAGCTCTGAATAAAGGTCTGGAGAGGAGCACGAGGTGAGCAGAGGCTGGCTCACAGTCAGGGGTGCTGTACAGGGTGAGGTGTGCAGCCTGAAGGTGCCAACTATTAAAACCTGGACTCCCAAAGCAGAGCACCTCCAGGAGCTTGCTTGGGTGTAAAGCAAGGAGATAAAAAACCTGAATTAATGAATGGTTTTGGGCAGAAGAATGGCTGATGGTGGCAAGGTGCAGGAGGTGTGTATGGTGCACCAGGGATTGATGTGGAGGAGCTGTCCCTTGGCACGCTGGGTTCTGCCATGAGGGGTGCACGAGCTGTTTTTCTGCAAACAGAGCTGTGCCTGTAACCAGGCTGAGACACACACAGGTACATCCACACAGTGCTAAATAAAAAATGCTCAAACCCAAAGCCTGGGCAGCCAGGTCTGGCTTTCATCCACACGAATTGTCACTAATCCTCTACAGCAGCTTTGTCTTGGTGAGTCATGGGCTGGGCATGAATTCAGTTACATGGACCACCCTGTTCCCTGCTGATTTCCCTGGCCCTCTGATTTAGCATCACAGAAGTGCCTTCAGGATTCCTTTCCAACCCATTCTCCGTGGTCTGGTTAAATGTGAAAACAATACAATAAATAAAGATAATTAAAAAACCCAACACAAAATGAAACAACCCCCCAAGAAACAGCTTTCAGTGCTACCCCCCAGACAAGACTATTTATTATTCATATTGGTCAAAGTTTTGAGTGATCCAAGGGATGGAGGAGTGGGTTGCTGCCTTCTCTGAGGGGAAAACACCCCAACAAACTGTTTGAATAGGAAAACATCTATTACAGGATGTGCAGTAACCGTGGAAAATGTGAATCCAGGAGCAGCTTTATGAGGGGTGACTCAGCCATTGGTCATCCCCAGAAGAGTGGTCAAAACAGTGAGGAATAGAGTGACAGGAAAGCACCTGCACTGCAGAGCTGCTGTGACTCATGGGCAGTTCCATCTCCAGCCTCACAGATTTCTGTCCTGTCATGCAAGTCCCATCCCCAGCAGCATCCCAAATCCATCCACTCTGCCTTTCCCTACCAGCTGCAGGCCTGGCAGTTTGGGGCTCACACCCAGGAACTCTTCCCTTCCTTCCCAGAGGTGAAATTTTGGGGGAAGAGAGGGTCCTCTTCAATGCAGTTTTCATTCAGGATGAAAAACTCTTTTGGCCACAAAACTATTTCAGGTGGGTTTCACCAAACACCCCCTGCTAGCATGGTTAGGATTATGTTGATTAAAGGGACAGCTGACTCTGCCTTGAAAAAGATGGATGATCAAATTAGGTCAAAAATGAATGGAAAAAGAAGGTTACAATTTTCTAAAAGCCCAAGTATTGTCTTTTCTCCAGTTCCTCTGCTTTTCAATCTTCTTCTTCAAAAGCTAGAAATGTGCCAGTGAAAGGAAAAGGCCTGACTCCAATTCAAAGGCTATTCCCACACTTCTTTTAACCTAGAGGAACTTGCTCCTGAAACCACAAAACTCCCCAGCCTTGCACTCACCTGACACCCCACACCTCACTGCAGCCAGGATGGGCTGGTTCCCACCCCTGCCCTCCTTTCCTTCTGCCTGGGCATCTCCAGGTTGTTCTCCAAGGACTGGACTTATCTAACTTCCAAGGACTGAAGAAATGTTGCTTGGCTGTTTTCCCCACAAATACAATATTGGGATTGGAAAGAATTGTATGAAAAACCAAAGCAGCAGAGCTGGCACTTCTCCATCTGGCTTGCACAGCTCCATTTGGAATTAAAAAAGCCCATTTATTTTGTATTGGGCAAACAGGAAACTGGTACAAAGCAACACTGGGCACCTGCCATTTCTTACATGTGCACTGGTTGAGTTTCAAGGCAGCAGTGGACAGGCTCAGAGGGCACCTAATTCCCCAAGCACATCAGCTGCTGCTCAACTCTTCTGTTTTGCACCACTGCTTGATTTCTTTGCTAGTCTTGAAGCAATTTTTCCCACCTCTCAAGGTTCCCACTTCTCCAAAAGCCTCAGTGGGGTGTGCAAAGGTTTGGGGCTCTGCTCTGAGCCAGTGCCCCAATTTGTGGGGGTTCTGTTCTTGTGCCATCTGTCCTGCCCTGTCACAGCTGGCACTCAGCACAGTCTGGGCAGCAGCACCTTTTGAACCAGCCTGACTCAGCACCAGCGCCTTGCAAAGCCAGGTTAAGGCAGAATTTAAACTGCAGGCTGGTATTTGTAGCAGCAAGATTGGGTTTATTGATTTTATCACAGGAAGCTGTGACCAGTGCCAGGAACAGTGCAGGGGAGACAATGGGCAAAGGGAGCACTTTCAGCTGTGCAAAGTCACATCAGGGGTCTTCTCTCTCTGATTTTTATTCAATTTTCTTCTAATTTTTTTCCCTTATATATTTTTTACAAAGTCTGAGCCTCTTGAACATTTTCCAGGGAACCCAAAAGGTTTGGATGCAGTTTTCAGGGTGTGTGAACCCACCACCACAGTGAGAAATGCAGAGGGATTTTGGGAGCTCCTCTGTCACCTGCAGTGCAATGCAGCTGATCTGGCTCCCCAGGGAAGGTAGTTTTTGTCCCAGCTGAATTGAAGGAGGTGCAGGTGATTGTAAAGGTGTCACATCAGTCACAGCCTGTGCCAGCTTTTGAGGCAGTTTCATTAAATAAAACACTGAAGTGCTTGTTTTCACTTTTTGTCATTATTTTTGTCTTTCACACGCACATTCCTCAGATAAATACAGTGAAATTTCCCAGTGTAAGCTATGATGGAAAGCAGGAGCAGCTGGCAGGAGAAGGAGCAGCTCCCTTCTCTGGAAGACCCTCACGTGTTGATTAGAGCAGGAGCCTCCTGTTGGGACTGTTTGCCCTGCTGACCTGCTTAATTAATTGACTCATTATCAGCAACTCGCCCAGGAGCCATCAAACATCACCCATGAGAATATTTTCCCTTGATATCCACCCCACAGAGAAATAAAATCCACTTATTTTTCATATTTCTCCGGCATATCTTTTTTTTTTTTCCTGCTGAGTAACACGTACAGCTGGATATTTCCAGCTTGCCATGGAAGGATGAGACTGAATTTGCAAATATTACAGCGTGTTTCCATTTAACAAAAAAAAGGAAGTATTTTATATAGGCTTAGTTTGATGTAAGAGTGGCTCCTCCCAAGGGGGATAGGCCTGGTTGTTTATCACCTCTGTTCACAGAGAAACCAACAATGCTCAGGTCTACAAAGGCCAGAACACCAGAACACCTGAGATGTGTCCACTGCACCAAGAATGACCTGCAAGGTCGAAGAAAGGCTCAGGCCACCCAAAAAACCTTTTTTTCAATATCCAGTGACCAAGGAGATGAAGAGAAAAGTAAAATATGTGTGACAGCATGACCCTGGATCAAAACACTTTGTTTTGAATTCATGGAAGGAGAACTGAAAAACATGGGCAAAATCAAAAAGTATTACAGAATATGTTGTTTGTAATTTAAAAATAAAAATAAAGTAGTATCAGGGGAAAATTCTAACAGTTTTACCAGCATGGTTTATATTTGATGGAGGCAAATCCATCAAGCAGCTTTCAAGCTGACCACAGAATCAGAGAATAAGCTGAGTGGGTTGGGAGGGACTCAGAAGAATCATCCAGTCCAGCTCCTGGCCCTGCCCAGCACCATCCCCAAGAGTCCCACCCTGTGCTCAGAGCATTGTCCAAACACTCCTTGAGCTCTGTCAGGCTGGTGCTGTGACCACTGCCCTGGGGAGCTGCTCAGTGCCCAGCCACCCTCTGGGGACAGAACCTTTTCCTGATATCCAACCTAAACCTCCCCTGACACAGCTCAGGCCATTCCCTCAGCCCTGACAGCAGGCTGTGAGTTTCCTTCCAGAAGAAGATCTGATGCAAAGCACTTGGAACTCACCTCTGAGCTGAGCACAGGCCAGGCAGGTGCCTGCAGAGGACTTGTCATCATCACATTGTCATTTATAGCTGCAGGTATTTATAGCTGCAAACTCACTTTTATCTCACAGCAGCATCAGACAGATCTGTGCACCATAAATAGAATCATCCCATCCAGCAATACATCCCCCTTCACTTCCTATTGATGATTCATGCAGCTTTTAACCAAACCAAAGGAGCCCCCTCCATCTAAGCAAGCTCAAATAAAGGCAGGGAGGAACTTGTGATGGTTTATGAACTTCTGTGAAGGTTGTGTCCCAAATTCAAGCCCAGCAGACTCTACCCAGACAATAACAGCACCTGAGCTGCCACAGAAACAGCACAGAAACAGAGCAGAGACAGGCATGAGGCCAGTTTCTGGTTGGAAAGGAAAAGACCTGACTTTAGGGAAATCGGGAGGAGTGGCTGGCACTTGCTTTTGTTCTGGACTGCCAAGCCATCACAATAAACCTTTCACACTTCCCTCTGTTTCTCTCCATCTCTTTTGAACTCCATCATTTGCCCAAGAAAGTGCCATGAAAATTATACCACTCAAAAAGAGTTGTTTGACCACCATCCCTTGACAAAAATCCGTTTGGCAAAACGTGTTAATTGGCAAATTCTTTGCTTGTAACTTCTGCCCAGGTTGGTGGCTGCGCCAAGGGCAGGGCTGGAGCAGATGGTGGATTTGCATCATGAACTCTTGCTCTGTTAACATTCAGCATATGCTGAATGATTTATTGCACAATTGTGATTTGGGTGGCGGCCATGGGAAGAGTTTTGTCCAAAACAGGAGGAAAAGTTGATTGCTCAGTGATGGGGCTGAGGATCAGCCCTTGAGTGTCCTTGCAGCCTTCAAAGATGTGGTGGCATTCAAGAGCAGTGCTGTTTGCACTGTATATAAAATAAAATAAATTTATAAATTTATAATTTATAAATGTATAAATTACATTTGTATAAACACCTCCTTAAATTTGTGCCTGTTATGACACAAATCACCAGTTCTTCCCAAGTAGGTTCTTCCAAGGAAGCTGTTGTGGGATTTTTGCCTGTTCCCATGCAAGGTGCAGGCAGCAACAAACACATTTGAGGGTTCAGTCATTCCTTGGTGAAGGAGATGCTCTGTAGTGGTGGCCAGAATGACCAGAGACACATTTTAGCCTGTCTTTCAGCACTGTGAAATTCATTTAGCCATTCAGTAGGGATGTTTTGCACCTCTGATGTACAATGTGATAATTTGTGGAGAGTTCTAGAAAGACTCAAAGTAGAGAAAGTCATCAATGGATTAACCCATGATAATTTTGATTAATTTTTCCATGAAGTGCACATGAAGTAAATTTAGAATTCAGTCAGTGCTTCCATGCTGGAAAATAAAAAAGACAAAATTAAAGATGGAAAATGCTACTTCAAAATTCATGATGAAGATGAGGGATGAACCCAGAGCACCCTTTTCCCTGAACAGATCTCTGCATTATGAATCCCAAGGAAGACAATTCTTTAGCAGCTCAGCAGGACCAGGCAGAGTGTGGGATCCTGATGCCAACTGGGATTCCAGTGGCTGAACAGCCAAGGGAGTTCAGTTCCACTTCCAAAATGAGAATTTCCCCTCCTACCCAGGAGATGGCACTAAGGCATTCAGATAAAAAGCATCACTTCAGCCTTACTAAAACCTGATTTTTCTGAAGTTGTACATTGGGGGGAAAAGCTGCAAATTTTACATTCACTGGGTTGTGCTTCTTGTGGTGGGACCAGCTGAGTGTCCTGAGAGGGAACATTTCTGATTGTCCTTCTCATGGCTCCAGTGAGTCACCAGATCAGAGCAGCCTCCATCCAGGGGTGTTCCTCAGTTTTGGACACAGGGAAGCACCAAATACTATGAAGAAATACCCCTGTGGCTCAACCATGGCAGCAAGGAGGCAACAGGATCCTGACAAACCCCTCCTGATCTCCACCAGCCACTTCCTGACCCGTGCCCAGCTTGTTTCTCTGTGTTGTTTCAGGGGTTTTCTCTTGGACTTTGCTGTAAAACCTGGTTGCATCACTTTCTGAACCCTGCTGAGTTCATGGCTGGTGTCATCTTGGTGCTGCAGGAAAAGGACTAAAAATGGGTGGTGTTCAGGTAAAGCCAGACTTATGTAGAGCTTCTCACCTCTTTTTGAGCCCAGTGCTCTTCAGCACTAACCCTGTGTCTCTCACATGAACAGGATCCATCCACTGAAAAGCCAGAGCATTGCTGGATGCAATTTGAAAAGGAAAATTGAAAACCTGATCGTGTTCTGCTCCCTTCTGCTCTTCTGCCACCTGAATGTATTCACATGCAGCCTGAATGTCCCCTGCACACAGCAGTGACAACTGGGGAGGTGTGAGAGCCTTTTGGTGTGCTTGAACTGCCTTGGGACCATCACAATTTCCATTCCCAGGAAGTTGGGATGGGGGAAAAGGCACTAACAGCAATCACTGCCATGACACACAGACCTGTGCTTGGAAGGGGCGATGAGAGCTGCAGAAACAAAGGTTTGAAAGAAAATTTTGGGAAGAGAAATGGCAGGAGATGAAGATGCAACAGGCTGGACCCTGGGTGGGGGCTGAACTGTGAGTGCAGGTTTCAAAAGCTGCATCTCTAAGCCTGGTCTCCAAATCTGGGAAGTACCTGAGCAAGGATGCTGCCAGAAAAAACAGGAAGGACATTTATCTCCAACACCAGCAGCTTCCTTCCTTCTCTCTGGCACAAACTTAAGGACCCCTTTAGCAAACCCAGCATCCATCTGCCTGATTGAATATCCTCATTAGTGCTCCTGACAGGGTGTAGCACAAGATTCTTATCCAGACATTTTTTTCCCACCAATGGTTGTGATTAAAATTTAGCAATATGCTTTTTCCTAGTGATTTTATCTTGTATATGTGCTCTGAGAACTCATCTAGACACAGCCCCCATCAGTGCTGAGCAGAGCAGTGTGGAAATCAGTTTGAGGAGCCCAACTCCAGCATGGGGAGACAGGAAAATGATGCTTTTTTCATGAGAGAAAATTATCAGTAAGACCACGGGGTTAATTTTAAGTGATGTAAAAGCACACATTTCCCTCAAGAAAATCTCAATTCTCATGGTCTCCTTTTTCTCAAAGAAGTCAAACTCTGCCTCCTCTTGATCTAAGCAAGTATTTTTCCCTGTTTTTTAAGTTAAAGGTAGTTCAGTTGTTTCTGTCCTCCAAAATTGCCACTGGTCTGCTACACTTGGCTACAGTGGAAATCCCAAATGCTGCATGAGCTGTGGTCAGCAATGCCCCACACCAGAGCAGCTTTGCAGAAACACTGGCCCATTCTACTTCCCTGTATCATCAGCTTGTCTGCCAGACATCATTTTGTAAATCCCTCAGAGCTTAGATGATGAACTCCTTGGGGCAGGGACCAGGGTGCTGCTGTGTTTGCACAGGTCCTGTCACCAACAGGGCTGGGGATAGTTGATATTACTGCAAAATAAGTTATTTATTCTCATTATTTTTTACATTTTAGCTGTTTATCTTGCTTATCCCTCAATACTGCAAGGATGTCCTTTAAAAGGAATACCTTTTAGGAGTCAGGGAGAGGTTTCTCTACACCAGCTACTCTGGGATAATTTTGGAATCGATTTAGAAGACCCATTCCGATCACTAAAGCCACAGCAGAAGGGCTGTCAGCCCTTTCCAGGTCTGGGCTCGGCGGCTCTCCATTGCCATCTTCAGGCTGGGAGCAGCCTCGAGCCTTCCAGAAACCTGGAAATCCCGAACGGACACGGCAAACTCAACTCCCGTTTACCCAGCATTAGCTGAAATTGATAATAAGTTGTTAAAGTTGTTAATTGGAATAAGTTGTTAAATGTAATGTCAAGGCTGGTACTCATCTGCAATGGACAACAGGGATATTTCCCTCCCTGTAAGTGCACAAGGTTTTAGAGAGTAAATTAACACCAACAATGCTGTTTAACACACACTACTTCTTGCTGAGAGTCAAAGTTTTATCATCAACTTTTCTTTAAAATACATAAATTGAAACTGCCCAAGTGATTTTAGCTCTGTAACCTCCGTTGTTCCCTCAAAAAAAAAAAAAGGTTATTTCTGACAATGATAAAAGCTGAGGTTCTCGGGAGATTTTAATCATAATTTGCACTTAAAGAGGTCTTTGCCAAATATTTCCCATCTGACAGACACGGTGGTGGGTTTGGTAGGGATGAGGTTTCCAGGATCTCTGATGAGCAGCTTGGAGGGCCAAAGAGCTGTAATCACAGAACAACATAGGTAACACATCCTAAAAGAATTTAGAATAATGTGGAATAATGTAGGGTCCTGGTCCAACAGGGCCAGCCTAGATGAGGCTTCTCAGAGCCAACACTGTCACTCAGTGAACATCTCCATGCCACTCCCCCACCTCCAGTCTCCAGACAGTGTCTGACCACCCTCACGGTGAAAAATATTCTCCTGATTAGGTCTGGTTGGAAAATCACTTTCTAGGAGCCCAGAAAACCACAGAATCATAGAGTGGTTTTGGTTGGAAGGGACCTCTGAAGGTCATGTCACCCAACCCTCCTACACTGAGCTGGGACAAATGCTGCTACTCCGAAGAACATTCCAGCAGCCAAACTCTCAGGTCTCATGGTAGTTTGTACCAGATCCCACCACTGTTTATACTTTTTTCCCACTGCCTCAGCTGAAACCCCAGCTCTCAGAGCCAAGAAGGGTGATCCTGGTGCTTGCCACAGCCACCTTAGCACCCCTCATTAAGAGGTCAGCTTCCATCGCGGTGTCCATCGCGCGTCCTTCCCGAAGGGCAGCCACTGGGCAGAGATGGGAGATGACCAGTCCAGCCTCTTCAGGCACATGCTGTAGCTGTCTGCATACTCAGAAACCCAGCGGCCCCTGCAGAGCACATGGAGAAGGCATGAGGAGAGCACCTCCTCCCTGTGCTCCAGGACGAGGGACCTGCCTCCCGTTCTGCGGTGTTCAACCCCCCAGCCAGGAATGTCTGTGAGCAAATGAAAGCACACTCAGATGGGATGGGGAGGAGGGGTCAGTCTCCATCAGGAGCAGGGCAGATGAGCAGGAGGCAGATGGAGACAGCCTGTTCCATCAGGAATGGCGCAGTTGCTGCGACACACGGCTGCCATCGGGATCCATCTCCCACCTGGACCAACCACTACACGGGCAGTCTCTACCCCACATATAACTGCAGGATCACAGATTAAAATCTGCAATGCAGAGCTGAAATGTGTGTGTGTTAGGGGAAGGTGGGGGGGCATGAGGCAGCGGGGAGGAATTGCCTTTCCAGTGAGAAATCAGAGCTCAGGAGCAGTTCATGCCTGTTTGGTTCATAGTGTGCAGATGAGTCATGCTGCAAACAGCTCCTGCCCTGTTGGATTTGGGAGAGCCCTTTCCCAGGGGAAGCCTGGGTATGGAAATGATGAGACATGCCTCCTGCCCCAGCCCCATGGGGATCATTTTTCCACAGGGATGAGGCTGCCCCAGGAGTTGCCTCCCTACTCCTATCAACCCCACTGCAAAACTTTTCAAGAAAAGGCTGATCAGGCTTTGGGAGTGGATTTGTCCCTGAGGGAATTTCTTTGGGCTCATTGCATAACACGGACAAGGAGAAAAATGCTTGAGAAACACCTCCCAATTCCAAGCAGCTCCAAAACCTCCCTGACCTACTCCTACCCTGTCCCCCCCTCCCAGCAGCCACCCTCTCCTCCCCATCCCACTTCTCCCTTACTCATTGAAGCGGCTGTCTGTAGGGAAAACTGGAGAAGGCCTCATCTCCTCTGTGTAGCATCCAATATGGATTCCTTTCAGGGGCTCGAAATCTTGCTTGTAGATACTTTTCCACTCAAGGCCAGAGTTGTCTAGTGAAAGACAGTCCAAATAATTTAAAGATTTTTTTTTTTTAATCTGTCTCCTATATTGCACCGTCAGAGTATTCCCCCTTCCCCTGAGCTCCATCGGCTGTTTGTGCTCCAGCACTCCTGTTGGAGTTGGATGAAGGGATTAACCAAGGGAAAATGGAGGAATTGCTTCCCTGGTGTAGATAAGGTCATTTAGATGAGATTATGCAGCCTTTATTTTCTGTAGCCTGTGTGAGGGAAGCCACACAAGGCAGACCTGGAAATGATATCTTGTCATCTTCCTGTCTGGATATTGACTTCTATAAATTTTCCCATACTGCCTATTTTCTATCCTGCCAAGGAAGAGACTCATGGCTCACTTATCCCCTAGTTGAGGACCATCACATCTGCTGTGATATCTTCCCCAAAAATCCCTGTGGGAGCTGGTTTGAAGAGGTACCATCTCCCTTCTGACTCTCCAGAGATGTCTTATCTGTGTGTAAACAGCTCAGTGTGTGTCCTTCTGATCAAGCAGATCTAACTGGGGATAAACATGCAGGGAGGACACACAAAGAAGAGCCCCCCATTGTAGACAGATTTTCTGGGTATTTTAAAAATGACACATTCCTATAATGAGTAATTAGTAGAGTATTTTTGTTGTTTTCACTGAGGGTGAGGTTACAGGTGTCTCACACGTGCATGGCCATGTCAGGCTGTTAATGCAACCCAGCAGCAGCTCCTGTCTTATGACATTATTTCCAGGGAGAACACATTGAGCAGGGCTGTGCTCCATGGATGGGCTGTCTGGAAATTGGGGTGAAAGAAACACCATTTACAACACTCCAACCTCTTCTAGAAGATAACTGTTTTTCTCTGCCCTGCTTCTCCCCACTGATGGGCAGATGGTTACCTGTGAACCCTTCCTGTGTCACTCACTTTCCCTTCACCCTCCTCAGTCTCTTCTGGAATTGTGTTAAAAACATAAAACCAGGCTGAAGGCCACCAGTCATTCTCATGGGGCAGCTGCCACAGCCTCCATGCACTGACCTTGCATTAAAATAGATGAGCTCACGTTCTTGGTTCTGTATTTATCAGCATTGAACTGCCCTTCCCTGTACAAATCCCGGGCAAATTGCTCATAGGTGACCAAGTTTGCAGATGGCAGTTCCCCCGGCTCAAACACCCCTGAGACATGGGAGAAGAAGGTGAATTAGTCAGGAATCACCATCAATTACTCATCCAAATCCTACCCTTTGGATAGGGTAAGTTGGAGTCCCAGCTGGCAAAAATCAGGGCAGACCCAGTCACTTCAGCAGAGCTTTGCTGAGGTGCATCAATTTTGGTGGCTCATGACACAACTAGGGGAAGGATTTATTTTGGTGCAAAGCAAGTGGAAGGAGCCCACTGTCTCCACATTGCCCTGGAGTGCTAAAAGGAGACCCTCGGGAGCAGGTCTGTGTGTGAGAGGGAGAAAACCTGCACTGCTGGGATACATGGGCAGAGCAGGAAGGGAAAAGCCCACAGGAGTTTTGTCATTAGCATTAGGCAGCTTCAGATGGGCTTGGCAAGGAGATCTTTGCAGCCCTCAGATGTAAGGAGTCCATATGGAGACACATCTGTCTGAGCTGTTCCAGACTGTCCTCCTGTTGAGTGGAGAGAGAAAACCCACCAGGGCTTACTTCACCTCATTGTCAGGGTGGCATTAAGCTACAGGAGATGGCTGTGTCTTTGCTCCCCTCTGATCATGAAAGGACCCAGACACAGGCATCCCACACTGGGAGAGATCAGCTCAGGGAACAGAGAGAACACCCTTGGCCATGTGTCCTGTTTGCTTCTGGAGCACTGCTGAGCAATGACACCCTCTTCCCTCTCAAGCAGGAGCTCAGAGAAAAATCTTTGCTTTGGGATGTCTGAGCATGTCAGAATGATGCTTGGTGACCACTCCTTTTGCTTTCTGACTTCCATGCATATTTAATCTATGCAAGCAAGCTGCTAAATGGTGTTGCTGAGGGCTGGCTCCCATTCCCTGTGCTGCATTTGCTGTCAGACAGGTACCCTCAGCAGAAGGTGTTTGAACCACCCAAACCCCTCACACCCAACCAGAGCCATTTTCCCTCCCTGCACTTCTGCAGTGTGGGGTTGACTGCATCTCCCTCTATCCCAGCAGAGCTGTGAAGATGAAACCCTTAGAGACCCTTGCTAGAAGTGGCTCTTCATGCACCGAGATGTTCCTAAAGCCCCAGCTGCCTACACCAGCTTTGAGCTGGCCTGGAAGCTCAAATTCGTGGTGACAAGGTGCTGTGCCCATGTGTGAACCTCGCAGGCTCAGCCCAGCACCGAGGCACCATCAGGACGCTGCCATCCATGTGTGTCCCGAGCAGGGAGCAGGGGCTGGGGGGCTGGCAGAGGCCCAGGCAGACAGTCCTGGGGCAGCAGGACACAGCCATTCAGCTGTAGGATCAGGGTTACCCTCGGTTGGGTCTGTCAGAACCGGAGCTGACAGGGGCGAGCAGCAGCTCAGGTCGTGCATGGGCTCCGCGAGGATCTCCAGCTTCCCCGCCCGCCGGGCTGTCAGGTCAGAGGGCAGGCACTCTGGCAGGTAGCACTTGGGCAGCTCTGCCACAGGAGGGTAGGCAGGTTTCTGCAGAGAAAAGCCCCGTGTGAATGGAGAGGCAGCAGCTGGGGAGGGCAGTTGTTAAAGCGTGGCCAAACACCCACCCACAGCACAGCCTGGGCTTGGGGGGTCAGCATCCCTGGGGATACAGGGCACACAGAGCAGCTCTGTGCCTCTCACTGAGGTACAGGAACCACCACAGCTTCCTCTGTCTGCCCATCTCACAGCTTGGGAGCTGCTGAGCCCTGGCTGGGCAGTGGGAGAGAGGGAGCCCTGGCAAAAGCAGCGAGAGAGGGAACGGCTCCAGGGTTCACGTCAGGGAAAGGCAAAAGAGGATTCTGCTGTGGCTGCTGTCTCCAGCTCCACTCTGCAGCTCCAGATGCTTTTTAGGGGCTCAGAAAGGGATTCTCCTGCTGTGAGCAACTCCAGGCTGCTGGGCCAGCAAGGACCATCCCCACTGTTGTTTTGGATCTGTGTGGGTTTCTGTTTGTCCCTCAAACTCCAGGGCTCCCAGTGCAATCCCCTAATGTTTTTCCTTTGCCAGGCTGACAGTAGGGCAGGTGGAGGCTGCAGAGCTGCAGGAGCTACCTGTATCTGGGGGCTTCCCCCACTGAGGATGGCCAGAGCTTCTCCTGAGGTGTCTCAGAGGGACAAGAGCCTCCAGAAGACCCTGGTGGGGATGGCTCACCAGCCAGTGCTTTCTTCCTTAACCCAAGGAATTCCCCTTCCCCTTGGGAGAAGGTTATTGCACAGCATTTCACAGATAAAAAATCACAGTTGTTTTACCCTCTTAAAAAAGAACAAATCCTATCAGGGCCAAGAGGGAAACCTGGGCCTCCTGAGTACCTCATCATCACACTTCCCAGTGGGACAGCTTGCTTTGGCAGGCCTTGGGAATTAATAAGGAGCCAAAGCGAGCTGCAACCCAAGAGAATCAGTCACAGCTTCCTTCCTTCCTATCTCCCAAGCTACACCAGCACCTCCACAGGAAGCGTGAAAAAATAAAATAAAAATAAAATTTAAATGAAATAAATAGAAGAAAAAGAGAAAAGAAAAAGAGATGTAGGGCTTGGGAGCTGCGCTCCAGCAGGCAGGGGTTAAACCCTGCCCTGCCAGCCGGGCTCCTGGAAGCGGAGCAGCCACCTAAGGCTGGGGCTGCCCGGGGAGCCGTGGCCAGCCCGGGAGCAGCGGGAGCCCCGAGCAGCCGCGCTAATGAAGGCGGGAGGAGGGGACAGGGGACAACAGGACAGGAGCGGGCTCCCAGGATGCTGCCCGGGCGGGGGTGTCCGCACACAGCCCCGTGCCCCGGCACCCTCACACAATGCACCCTCACACAATGATTCCTCTGTTGTTGTCCCCACCTTTTCCTCCCCAGCCTCAACTTTTTCCCCCCTCTCTCATGAGCGCAGGAGCCCGAAGCGCTCGGGCAGCCGAACCTGCCCCCCGCCACCTCTCCGCAGTGGCCCAGGGCAAACCGCAGCTGTCCCCACCGCGCTGCCACAAGCAATTAAAGCAGGGCAGGCGGAGCGAGGCAAATCAGATTAAATAGCTCAGGGGGTCGCTCGCACTGCAAGAGGATTAGGGAAAAAAAAAAAAAAAAAAAGAAAGAAAGAAAAAAAAAGAACCAGCTTCCCCGCAGAAGTGTTCTCAAGCCCGTGTCAGGGCAAGGAGCCACCTCCATCCCGAACGCAATCCCCTCCGCAAGGCGCTCCCGGGATGGGGCTGATCCTGGCTCTCCCCGCCAGCCCCACGGCGAGCAAGAGGAGTCCCAGGCTCAGGCACCGGTTCAGCAAGCCTCGTTAGCGCCCTGGCTTAATGAGTGTAATTAGCATCACTCCCCACCAACAGCTTTACCGGAGGGTGCAAGGGGGGATTTCCCGCAGGAGGGGTGGGAGCACAAGCCGAGGGCGTTTGGGCGTGACGGGACCTGCGGGGGGGTGACAGCTGGGGACAGATAGCGCAGAGAGCCCCCACTCCTGCTGCCCCTTGGGCACCATCCCCGCCCCGGCTGAGCTCAGAGGGGAGCGGGCAGCTCGGGCAGGGCATCCCGGGCAGGAGAAGAGCTCGGTACCGGTACGTGTGCATGGGTGGGTGAGCGATAATCGTCGTGCCAGCAGAAGTCCTTGCGGTAGATGCTCTTGTACTTGTCCAGTGCGGCCGGCAGCTGGCAGGGAGAGGAGGCAAACATAAGGAACACAAGGAAGCCTCGGGAGAAGCCTTCAAACGCGGTGATACAAACCCAAAATGCTCCCTGGCATCTCGGGAGAGGATGAGCCGCTCCTCCGGCCGCCTGGGGCCAGCCCAACAGCGCGGTTCCTTGCCCCATGCAGGGTGGCTGGGAAGCTCCTACACACTTTTGCCAATGGTTTTTGGGGCTCTTCTTGTCCCAGAATTTCCCTTGACACAAACACCTTCCTCCTGCCTTCCTCAAACCTCCTCTGAGTGCCCGGATGGCCCCAGGCAGGCACTAACTCAGGGCTGCCGAAATACTTTGATCAGCTGCTGAGGTCCAGCGTCACTCAGGTTAAATCAGCACATGTTCCATCGTCCATTTCAGTCACATTTGCTATCTGCTTATCACATATTTAAAGAGCTGGCTAATGTCAGTACTCATTCTGCAAAGCCCTTGGAGAAGCTATGAAGGAAAACTGTCAGAGGATATAGAGCCAGTGACACCTGCACCAACACCAGAAATCCTTGCAGTGCCAATTTCTGGAGACAGGGGGAAGATTTTAGGGAAAGAGCATTATCTGTGTGTTCTGTCCCTTAGTATGCACCATGAGCACTGCTGGAGCCAGGAAATGGCTTCAGGCTGGCTCCAGAGAGGTTTCTATGCTGAAGCATTAAACGTGATAACTCATCAATGCGTGGCAGGGCTGGGGGAGGTGAGCAGAAATTGCAGATGTCACTGTGATCTCCACTGTCACCTGTCCACCATACAGGGGTGGCCTGGCCAGCCCAGGCAGGAGCTGCACTGCCATGTCCCTGTGCCCAGGGACACTGCAGCAGCACACAGCACCTCAGGGAGGGCTTTGTTTGCCTTGCCAACAGTCACCCACCCTGGGAGAGGATGTATTTTATATTCTCAGTCCTTTTTTCCTAACATTTCACTCGTTTTCCACTCTGGGCTTCCCAGACCAGTGTTTTCCTTTGGCCAGGATGCAGAATTCCATTGTCACCAGTTCCTGCTATCTTCCCAGACCAGCAGACCCAGCCAAACCCATTACTGAAACACCAGTGAGGATGAGAATCCTGTGTGTACTTCACCTTCCATGGCTTTGCATCCCTTATTATCTCCATGGTGAACCAGGAACCTGGACCAGAAAAATCACTCAGTTAAAAACCAGCAGACCAGGTTTCTCCTCCATCCCACCTTGAGGGATAAGAGAACTGGAGACTGGCTACTGGCAGGAGGAAGGGGATTCAGATGTGGCTGAAATACTCAAATTGGCAGAGTATGACTGATTTCAGCCAATTTCAGCAAAGTAAAATATACCCAACCAGGAGGTAAGGAGATGAGCACCTCAGGGGATGCAGTGTGTTGGAACCCAGAAGGGATGAGATGGAGGCATCCCAGCACCAGGAACCCCCAAGTCACCCAGAGGGTGAACAGGAGTGACCCCTCCTGTCAAGGAACATCAGTGATGGGATCCAACAATGCCTGTGTGGTCACTGTGTTTCCAGGGTCAAGGGAAAACTCCATTGTGACACCACTGGACTTCAGAACCCTGGAGGCCTCAGTGAGGAAGGGGAGCCTGAAGGGGTTGGTGGTGTTTCTTGGAGGCAAAGGCACCCAACAATCATCCTGGGGAGCTGTTACCCACTTTCTCAGCTGCAGCCAGCCATGTGCTGGGGACACGTGGCCAGGAGAGGGACAAAACCCTGCTCTCTGTGAGCTCTTGAAGCCTGCCCCCAAACCCTGCTAAAGAGGAGAGCAAAAGGTGGGGAAACTGAGGAGAAAAGGACTTTACTTTGTGAGCATGCTGAGCAGAAGGAAACAGCAAACTTCCCTCCCTGCATGGGAGGATGGGGAACGCTGCAGAATTAGGGCAGGCAGGGATCTCCACTTGGACTCAGGGGGTGGCTGAGGACACCTGAACTGTCCCTGCAGATGCTGCCATCCTCTTCCTCTGATGAGGCAGCAGGGGATGCTCAGGTGGAGTCCCCTGTCCCATGAATAGAGAGGAACACCCCACCAGATACACAGAGCAGTATTTAGGCTTTAAAAAACACCAAGCCTTGACCAGGTTTGGATGCATTTCACCAAAAGACTAATCTTGCCTGACTTTGGGTGTACACAAGGAGGACATCTCCCTCTGAGCTGATCCTTCTTGACTTCCTGGCTCATTTAGGACAATTCATGTGACCAGTGCAGGTACATAGTTGGGGCTGAAATAAATCCAGAAACCCAGATTTCGTGAGCTGAATCTCATCCAAGAGTCCAATTTCTGTAGCTGCACATGAGCCTAGTGCAGCCCTTGGCTCAGTAACGAGACTCTCTGCCACCACAGTGATGCAAAGAGTAGTGAATGCTGGTGATGAGGCAGGAAGATGAGATCCCAGCTCCAGGAGGAGAGCCAGTCACGGAGCTGTGCTCGCAGGCACTGTTGGAATGAGCTGAATTCCACGAGTTATTTCTCCCTGCACATTGTTATGTACCAGTGTGCAACTGGAGCCCAAGGATGCTCTGACAAGGGTTGTTTGCTGCTGACAGCTCTGCACTGGTGTCAGGAAAGAGGAGAAGCCCTTTGTCCTCACTACATTTTATGCAAATTAATATTAAAATAAAGAACACAGCAAGGAAAGAAACTATTTCCAGAAATGTGAAACTCTCATGTTCTCCTGTGCTTATATTAAAGGGATTACACTCCATTTCCTTCTTAATACAGCTAATGCTCTATGGGAAGCCCTCAGGCCAGGGATTAAAGCACTTATTCAATTAATTAGGAACAAACTTCTGCCTTAAAGTCAAACACACAAATATCAGTAAGCCCTTGAGAGTGTCTTCCTTCCAGGGCAGAGAAAATGGATCCTATTTCTGGTGTAAATGAAACCAAGCCTGCAATCTAGAATTACCAGGAATAATAAAAATTAAGAAGAATCCCTTTTAAAATATCATTATTCTGTAACAGAGCAGAGTGAAAAAAGGACAGTTCCATCATCTTGAACTCAGCCTTGGAACCCCCCTAGTGGGTAGCAAAATCAGGTCCTACAAGGATAATATAAATGAGATGCAATTTTAGGATGTAACATTGGTAACCAGCTCCAAGCCCAGGCACAGCAGTGCTTGGAAATATTTGAAGTTAGGGGTGAAATCCTGGCCCTGGTAAACACAAAAAAAAGAAAATGCTTATTCAGTAGGATCTGAATTTAACCTAAGGTGTCTGATTCATTACCAAGATAGGAGACAATTTCCAAAACCTGGCTCCAAATCCTAATCTTTCTTGATGATAGCTTGATCCTTCCGTCTTCTCGCAGGCACAGCTCACATGAAATTAAAAGGCATTTTGCCAGAACAGTTTATGCAGGAGCAGCCCACTATTGCTGTTCAGTTTCCCATTTCTTCCTCCCAAATATCAAAAGATGGGGCTGATAGTTGCCAGCATAATCCCAATTAGAAGTGGATAGGAACCAAACTTGCAGCTCTCACTTTCCTCTCCCTCCAAGAGAACCTATTTGCCTCCTCTTTGCTAAAGCAGGTATGGAGAAAGCTGTGCACTGCATGGCTGCTCTCTGTGCAGCTCTCTGCACATCCCTGAGGCAGAAGACAGTGCTGAAGACCAAACAAACACCTGCAGGAGGAAATTACTCTCAAATAATTGGTTTATTTTCACAATACTCCAAGGAGACGATGGCTCGGATTCCCAGAGTCAGGAGTTTAAACCATTCACCTGAATGGCAGTGCCCCTGTTTCTCAAGGCAATGACAACTCCAAACACCCAGGAAGGTATTCAGAGGGTGCTGGTGCTTTTGGCCTCTCCACACTGTGCTACAAGCATGCACAAAAGCAAAGTACACGAAAGTCAAAGGCAGACATTTATGTGTTTGAGTAGCACTTTGGAGAATTTGCCAATGGACCCAAATGTGTGATAGCTGAGCTCAGACCCTTTAAAATCACATGGGGAGAGTTTAAGTTAGAGTCAAGGACCTCAGCTATAATGTAAAACAATGAGATTTGTGTCCCTGGCCTGTGCAGATCCTTCCTGGCGTCCTGCTGGTCACTCCCCGTGTTCAGAGGTACCTCTGTACCCCTGGAAAATCCATCTCATAGTCTCAGTAAGACTGCAGTTGCATACAGGAGAGATGCATGCAGAGATAAATTTCACCTCAGTTTGGCCCTCACTTACCATTTTTGCTGTCTTTTCCCACCTGTGAGACACAAGAGTTCCCTCTAGGTCTGCCCTGCCCTTTTGCAAGGCGCTGCTCTGGGCACTGGCAGCATCTGGGGGAACCATCTCAGCTATTAAGGAGGCCAAGGAGGACATACCTCCCTGTCAGCCAGCCCCTGACAAGTGCTCCTTGGGCCAGGAATAAGATTCATTGCCCCCATGAGGATGTTGAAAGAGGGAAGTGATGGGTAAGCAGGACCCCCAGCGCATGGAAGAGGCAGGATTTAATCTGGGAATCTCCATTCAGGTTATCACCACCAGCAGACAAAGTGCAAAGAGGGGACTCTTCTTCAAGGGACGAGTGTTGACAGCCCATTCTGTCAGCAGGAGGTCAGCCACCCATTTGGGTGTAAAAACATGAACTTTTGTGTAGTGCAGCAGTCCAGCATGGACACATTTCCCAGGGAGTTATTTATTTCATCCTTCTCTCCTGCTTCCTTAATAAATTGGTGGGGTGTTTATGACTTCTTGTGAGCAGAAACAAGCAGCACTCTTCAGCCTAAACCTGAGGCCCCTGTTGCTCTCCTCCAGCCACCTAAAGCACTTACAGGACTGAGCCCTCAAAGCCAAACTCCTTGTTGCACAGACACTCCTCTGTGCAGAAGACAAGGGCAGCTGGTGAACTCAGCCGTGGTGTTCCAAATCTTTGAGCAATCCTGCTGTAACCTGCTAAAACAATCAGTTGTTTGTCCCTGATAATCCCCCAAAAATCATCCATCAGCAGAGGATGGCTGAAATCTCATCACTGCCAATGTGATGTGTCCTGTGATATAAATCATGGCATATTTATGCACCTGTGTAAGGCAAATACATATAGGTATTGTCAGAGAGCCTAAATCTGCTCCCTAATGCCGGTGTTTAAACAGCCCTTTAACCACATCACTTTTCTCCTCGTTAGGTTAAGTTGCTGGAGGTGAAAAAGTCCTTCCAGAATGGTTTTCACTCACTCACTCAGGCCAAAGTAAACATGCCTCTGGGACCATTATGTGTATCAGGTATCCCAGGCTTTGTTAAGAGCTTGCCTGTTCGGTAAATTCTGCTTCTCTTTCTCTTTGGAAGAAGCAGGTTAAAATTAGAGACAAGCTCACATGAGTAAAGCAGAGCAGCATTACAGAGAAATAAGAAAAGCAGACAAAATTCAGAGCAGTGCACACAAGTGATCCAAGTGTGGGGAGTCTTTGATTGGATGTAACTCTGGTTACAATATGACTTTGGCTTGACTTCTGCCTGTCACTTGTGATCACATTCATCACAATCTCCTGGTCTGTGCTGGGCATTTTCACCAGCAGTCAGCAGAGCACCCTATGGAGATAAGAGCCCAGAGTAACAAGCAGGAGCCTTTGCTAACAAGTCAAAAAGAGGAAATGTGCATCTTTAGCACACCATGGAAACCCTCCAGCTGTATGCCCACAGGCCTGCAGGAGCTCATGGGCTTTCCTTGAGTGCCACCTCACGTTACAACCACATCTGCTTCTTAAAGGCAAGTCTGGCAGGGCAATGACTGCTCAGAATCTGCTCCTCCAGACCCCATCCACACCTGGCTGCAGTGAAGAGGAGCTTTTCCATTGCCTGCTCCAAGGTTTAGGCTGGCTATGCCACTGGGAGATTCTCACTGCAGCCATTAGAGCTGTTCAGCTGATCTAAACTTGTCGGGGAGAATAAAGAAACCACCTGCTTCCAGTGACAGGAGAAGTAAAGTGAGATCAAACAGAAGCAGGAGGAGAGAATTTAAGCAATGCAAGAGGTGGCTGCATGTCATTTCAGAAGTCACCTTTTGTCTTTGATCTGTGCTTAGGAAGTGGGCACCCCCTGGATCAGATGGCCAGTGGAGAAGTGTGCCACCAAAGCCATCCCACCTTGAAGTCTCAAGTGTTTGCTTTCCCCAGGGATCCTCCTTCTACTTCCGTGTAAATCATCTGCCCTAAGATTTCCTTTAAAAAAGCCAAATAATACAGGTTAGGGAGCAGGGATCAGGACTTGTGTCCTCCCCTAATGCCAGGATCATTCCCTGCCATGAAGTGGAGCCTTCTCTTTTAAAACTGTGTTACACACGCACAGATAGGTTCCCTAGAGATCAGGGACTTATTATAAAAGCTGCTATGCAAATAAAAAAGCCCTGTGCCTGAAAAACTTACAGTCTAAACATGTGAGACACATCAAGACTTTGACTGGAAGGATTTTAAAGATGAAGCACTTTGAGACAAAGCAAGCTACAGATCACACACAAAATCTGTGGCAAAATTGTGGATAAATCCCACTTTGCTGAATCCTCACTTCTGCTCTTACCAGCTCCTTGGAGCACTGCCTGGGTTTTGCTAACAAAGCATTTGTTTTAGCAGCACACTTTGGGGAAATAAAACACTGTGCCATTTTCATGTGGCAAGAAGATGCAGCATCTTTCTGAAGGCCAAGATTCATATCAGGTGTGAATGCAGATATTCACCAACATTGGGCATGCAACAAAAGAAACCCTCTGCATTTAGTTTGTTGATGCCTTCAGTGAGTATTAACAAGTGGAAAAATCACGGGGAAGAGAGAGCCTGGTCTCAGGTTACCCCACAAATTGGTTAAGGCTGCAGAGGGGATTACAGTCCCAGAACCTCCCCAAGCACGGAGATGTCATTACGGCAAAATCAAAGGTAACCATGGGGCTTGGCAGGCAACTGTCAACAGCCACGGGAAAGAGCCAGCCTGGGAAGGAGCTCCACGTCAGGATGAAATTCAGCCACCTTTATTTTCATTTCAGGTGAGGGGTCAAGCAGAAAAGCTATCCCCAGCGGCCTTTATTTACAGTTTTCAAGGGAGCGGCCGATGAAGCATTTAGAGGAAGAAGGATGAACCTGCTCTCCCCTCACTCAGCCTGATGACAGACAGGGGATGCTGTAATGGCACAGGAGCTGGGAAGGAGCCTTTTATGAATGAAATGGCTGTGGTGCTAATGAAGTTGCTCACAAAACTCCCAGAGACTCAAACAGGGCCAGGATTTCATCTGTAATATTTGCAGGGAGCCCAAGGAAATTATCTTCCCACCAGGACAGTCTCTGTAGCACAGGAGCTCACTCCCAGCATTGGTAACAACACAGAGTCCCATAAGCAGATTTCAAAGCATTTTTTCAGCCTTTTTCTTTTACATTTTTATCTCCACCCTCCCTAGGCAGACAACCTGAATTTCTAGAAAACCCCTATATGATTTTCTTTTCCTTTTAGACAGGTTGAAATTTTGCTATAAAAACTTTGCAAGGCTTTTGTATTTCTCTGGATCTCTTGAAAGAATAGAGAAGCTATAAATGGTTTTGTGTTGCCAAGTCAGAGTAGCTACATCCATGCTGGAAAAAATACCAGGGGCTGTTCTGTGTTCTGAGCTCACATCCACACGGCCCAGCCAGCACTCCCAGTAACAGACTGGTCCCATGGAAACTGCCCACTGGAGAAGTTTATAGCCCCTGAGCCATGCCTGGGGATGGGAGAGCACTGTGAATCCCAAACCATGCCTGGTCCTTGCTAATAGCTGACAGCATGGGCTGCTGCAGGTCACTGCCTGGGCCATGGCACGGTCCTGCTTAAGGCAGCAGTGCAAATACAGCCCCTGAGTCTGTTCTGGGCATCCAGGGCTCTCCTGGGCTGCTATCAGCTAAATGGAAGATGACTTGCAAGGCAGTTTTATGTCCTCACAGCTTCCAGCTGACCAGCATGGGGAGGAGGGGGCGATGGCATCCCACAAAAAGCCCAGAGGCACAGCTCCAGCTCCTCCATGGACTGTGGGCTACAGCCAGGCCTCCTGCCATTCCCAGAAATCCCACCCAGGCACTGAAACAGACAACAAAGGGCAAAATTCCTCCTTTTCCCCTGGAAAAGCCTTCCTTTACCCTCCCTCCTCTTTAAAGACCTAAACCCAAGCAGCAGCCAGTTTTGCAAGGGTTAACCAGCATGAAATGAATGTGGAGAGACAGTCCAGGACTGTAATCGCTTATTATTTTCAGGTAATATGCTTTATCTCAGACTAATCTCCTCATCTGCAGGAGCACTCACAGCAGACAAGAGTCACTGGGGTTATCTCTGCTGATGGGGCTCCACGGGCTGCTGGCTGCGATGCACCCACGAGAGGCCAAGGAGAGGACTTCAATTATGGCCTGAACTGTGCTCTGGTAGCTGAAAGGCCATTGTTTAATCTAGTAGAAATCATCTATTTTAGCAGATAAAGGGATTACTTGGGTTTTCTTCTCCCCAAGAACAGCATGTTATTCCAACTGCTAATGGAACATTCGGTATTTAATTAAAGAAAAAGCACGGGGAGAAGCAACACAGGCATCAACATCACTTCTGGGGAAATTCAAATTGATTGTCACCCTTTGATGCTGCTCAATCACCTCTATCTCACTCACCCTTCCTACAACCCAGATTAAATCATCTGGTTCTCTCCATCCTGAACTTTTTTTTTTTGTTTCCTGAGGGATCCCATCCAAAACTTTGGGACTATGTGATGTGAATTCACCACTCTGCAGGAATCTCCTGACTTACAAAGAGCCAGATTACACTCTCCTTGTCAAGAGGAGAGTGTGGAAATTTGATTTTGCCTCTTCCACACACCTGGTTGCTGTCTGTCAGGGCTCTGTCTGCCTGCCCCATTAGGGTGACCTGGTGACACAGGTCCCACGTTTGGAAACTCAAAGTGGCTTCACTGGTCACAGATGAACTGGAACTGCTGCATGCAAAAATCTGCTCTTTGTCCCTTTTCCCTCCCAGTTCCCCTGCCTTTGCCATCTCCATTTTCAGAGATGTTTGCCCTTTGTTTTTTGTCCCATGGACTAATGACCATAAAGGGCAGTTACAAGTCATCCTCAAGTGCTCCTTTGTGCTCAGCAAGTACAGGCTCCTTTTTTTTATGTCCTCCACCCCTTCCATCCACAGACTGTGGACCCAAAGGGTCTGTGGGAGAATATTAAGAGGCAGGTGCAAATGCAGGGCATAATGGTCCACATCTGTGTTGAGAAAATTGAAAACTAACAACAAAAAATCCAAATGAAAAGCAATAAACTAATTTCTGTTAACATCTGAATCTTAATCCTCTTCCCTTTAGTGGCATAAAGGACAGGGTAAGTTCAAAGAGATTATCCATCCATGCAGCAGTCAGAGCTTCCTCACAGAGATGACTTTTTGCACATCCTCCTGCTGACTGTCCGAGTCCTGGCACACTCCCAAAATCGGTGATGCTTCATTGCAAACACCAGCTGTCCTTTTTTATTCACCTTCCCCTCCATTCATTTCTTAGCACACAAAGCAAGGACAGGGTACTGAGTCGCTGATTTTTCCTTCCATAATTTTTCTGTGTCTTTTCATGGCTGTTCCAGCTGATCTACGCCCACGTGTGCCAGCTACATCCTCCCCCAGATCTCTGTGAGGGATCTGCTGCTGGCCTGTGTGGTAAAATGTCTCAGACAAACAGGGCTGTCCATCTTGTCCACCCAGTGCTGCCTGTCCATGGAGTTCCCATCCTTTCCCCCTTTCCTCCTGCTCTTTGCCTGGCTCATGCCAATGTTTGATCTGCATCACTCATCATGGTCCAACCTGACTCTGCACATCACTGGAGATGTGATCATCCTCAGGTTTTTGATTTCTGTCTTTGCCCAAAGTCTTTGCGGACTCAAACTCCATCCTTCACTTTCTACAGGCAGCTCCAGAAGTTACTGTGAATTATCAAGTCACCTTGTCTGCCACCAGTCCTTGTGTTGAACCAGTTGTTCTGCTTGCTCTTGACCAGCACTGCTGACCTCACCTCTTCATAATGTTCTTCAGCAGCTTCTTACACATATCCTATAGCCCTAGGACACTCCACACACCTATTGCAACATACACCAAAATGACTTTTTGAAATTGTGCAACTCAAGAGATGAAGTGCTTCTTGATATCTCTGAACTTGCCAGGGATCAGCCTCTTGCACTGGTTTTGCTGTACTCTTGCTTTGTGGAAATGATTCTGACTCCTCCAGCAAGGAGCACAGAGAGGAATTTGCTTGGATATCAGGAAACACACAAAATTTGGAAGGTCCCTTGTGGGAAGTCACCTACTAGGAACCCTTCTCCTTGTTTAAGGGATCTTTTCTTTCCTGATAACATACAGATGCCTGGATGGGCCAGTGACCCATGCCACAGCCACATCAACCCATTCTCAGCCCCTCAGAATTCTTCAGTCTCCTGACCTTTAATAGAATTATAGAATGGTTTGGGTTGGAAGAAACCCTAAAGATCATCCAGTTTCAACACCCCTAGCATAGACAAGAACATTTTCTCCTAGACCTGCTTGTTCTCAGTCCCATCCAACCTGGATTTGAACACTTCCAGGGATGAGGCAGGTTCTCCAGTCAACCTGTGCCAGAGCCTCACCACCCTCACAAAGGATTTCTTCCCAATATTCAACCCAAACCTGCCTTCTGTGGGTTTAAAGCCATCCCCCCTTGTCCTGTCATGACATGCCCTAGTAAAAAGTCCCTCTCCAGCTTTCTTGTAAGCTCCCCTCAGGTACTGAAAGGCTGCAATAAAGTCACCTCAGAGCCTTCTTTTCTCCAGGCTGAACAATTCCAATTCTCTCAGTTTTCTTTGCACCTTTGCTAGCAAGATCTTCTCGTCAGCCTGCTTCTGAAGCATTAGAATCTCCCAAACACTGAGAATCTTTGAACCTCTTGATGGGTCATCTTTAAAAACTCTGGTAATATTTCCCCCATCTCTTCAGCATGTCCTTCTCTCAAAGCAGGGAAATCTCCTCAGTATTAATGCAGAAGACCCCAAGGGAAACCCAGGTCTTGCTCTTCCTCTCCTTGCTAATTTTGGTATTCCTAAATGCCAATCAGAGCTTTTCAGCCCTGTTCACTGTTTAGTTTTTGCACTTGCACATTTTTTTGCTTGCATAGAGTCTGTAGAGCCTCATGAGAGCCTGCAGGCCCTTGCCAGATCTGATTAGTGTTGCCTTTGCCAGTTTTTGACATGTGCCAGTCAGTCACAAATATCTGTCACTGGGCACATGGGTGGTTCACTCCCAAGGTCAGGCTCAGGCACACCTTGACTGGCAGCAAAATCACCTGAAATTCTTCAAAGAAATCAGTGAAGTTGTTCCTCTGCATCAGTGGTAGGAGCCCACAGAGCTGTGAGCATCAGGGAACCTGGTCCAGAAAGGCTCATTTCTGTCAGGTGACAAACCTTCAGTTTTTGGGGGTTGTTATTTTTATGAGTGTGATCCCTGCTGATGCCTCTCATGTGTTTTGCACCACTGCCTTAAACCAAGGTTTTTCTGTGCATTGTCCCTCCTTTGTTTGTCCACCTGATTTTCAAATGCACACAGGATTATGCTGGAACATCTTTAACTGGCTCTTTAGCAGTGAGATTTTACCCAAACTGATCTCACTCCTGTTTCTGCTGGGCAAAGCTTCCATTAGCAGCAATCCTATTGCTGGACCACTTCCCCTCATCAGACACTGACCAAATTGGAGACACCAGAGAGCCAAGAAGAGTGAACAGACTTCAAAATGTTTATTTCCAGTAACCTTTATAGTGTCACTGTGGTCAGCCATCCTTGTGTGACCAGCTGAATTGAGCCCCTTCTCTCTGTCCTGCTTCAGTTCTGGCCCCTGATTCCTGCTCTGACTTTGTCCTTTATCCTCAAACTCCAGCTCTTGCACAGATATTTATACACTGCAAACAAGTCACCCACAATATTCCCTTCCTGTAAGTAATTAAAGAGAGTTCCTTGAGAAGTTTCAAGGCACAGCTGCACATTGTGTGGTGGTATCTGCTCACAAACATGATCCCAGTTTTCATTTAAATCCCATAGGGTATTTGTATTATATTTAACTGGATAATAAACAACTTCATCCCTGTTATTTTACCCTGCTACTCATGATTTTATAGGTACCATGACAATTTCATACAGCATAAATATAGAGTTATTATAATTTCTTATTTGTGTGCTTCGTTCACCCCAAAAGCAGAAGGAACAGCTGATTGTTCTCAGGAACCACAATAACCTTTTAAAAATTTATTAATTTTTGATACAGACTCCATCACCTCTTCAATATATTTTTTTTCCAAAATGTGTCCTTTTGCTTTTCCATATCAAAAGACACCCTGCCATTTGCCCTCTGTTCCAAAGCAGAGATAGATCTGTGTCAGTGAGCTGCTCTCTTCCTTATTTAACACTCCATACCCTCAATTTAAGACTCCTTCACAATTGGTAGACAATGATCCTTTATTTTCCCCTTAAATCAATGACTGAAACAAAATAATGAACAGATTTCCACCAAATTTCCCTACGACTCAAAGATCCATTTTTCACAGCGAAATTCTGAGATCCTGGTTTAACCAGTTGGATCCACTTAATTTGCACCATGGTGATTTTATACCAGTTTGTAAGACCCACCTCCAAGACAGAACTAATTAAACACTTTCAGAAATCAGTTACATCAAGAGTTGCTCCCTCTTGCTGGAGAACAACAGCAAATTAATTTGACAAGGTCTATTTTCTATCAGTTTCATTGCCTTTCTTTAAGAAGGAAATTAATCATTAATTAAAAGATGCACCCATACATTTCTTGCCTTTAACAGTGAAGGGCTGAGAGTCTGAGCATCACTAAATCATTTGCCCACAGCTTTTAAACAATGAGCCAATATCAGCTTTCTTAGTGCTCTAAAACCCTCCCAGTATCCCAAAATGAAAAGCCAGCATTAATGGCCCACACAATATGTTCAGAGAGTTCTGAAACCCTTGGCTGTGAATTACCAGGACTGGCTGATCATAAAATATTTCATTTATGTGGTTGCTATTCAACATAACCCCTAGTTATTAACAGAGCCCAAAATGCTCTTTCGCCAGCACTTGAAACTAACACATTATCTGATTTTTTCTGCCCCAGACAAACATGGAAAAGAAATACTAATTTAATACTCCTCCATTTCCTTGTGGTGGTGGTGATGGCAGCCACTGCCTTTATCTACTAATAATTTTGATTATTTTTACTTTGGCTGACCATAAATTTATGTTTTTCTGTTTCTATTACTTGTTCCAGAGTGGAGGAGGCTTATTCAGATGAGTTAGGACCAAAAGATTTTAACCTTTACCTTACCCTGTAGGAGTGATCACTATAGAATAACCAGCCCAGAGCACCAAGCTCTATTTCAAATATCCTATTACACACAAATAACATTTAAAAAGCACAGAGATGCTTTACTTTAGCCCAGGTCAATTCCTTGCTTTAGGCAGGAGGGAAGAAGCCCCTTGCTTAACATTCCTCCCAGAAAAGACACAACCCAATAGCACCAAGTCAGGCACAACAAAAAAAAAACTTTTTTTACTGTTGCAAAAATAAAATGAGGAGGAATTAAATTCATGTGATCAGAGTGAGGATTTTAAAATGCTTTTTATGAATCTTAAGCCTGAGGAGAGGCTGGAGGAATGCAGGGTGCTGAGACCTTCTGCAAACATGTTTCCAAAGCCCTGGAGCGTGTGCTTAATCCAGCCACAAGCAGATGACTTCCTTCTGTCTCCCACCAGATTCCTTCTCCCCCCAAAACACAGAAGTCAGTCTTCTTTCCCAGTTTTGGTAAAATCACTTCTGACACACCGAGTTACTGAAGCCTTGCCACACACCTCAGTCCCTCAAAACTCTGAAATTCCCACTTGCAACTGTCTCACTCCAGAGGTGTCTATTTAATCCCACTTTTCTTGGGAGCACAGCTCCGAGTAGTTTACAGAGGCTACAAACAATGAAGCTTTTATCCAAACTTCACCTAATCAGTCTCTAACAAGCTCTCACTCAGGAAGGGGCTGGGCAGGCCCAGGCTAAAGCTAACCTGAGGGGATAGGAAAAAGGGGGAAAGAAAAGGATTGGGAAGAGGGTGTTCTTCTCAAACCGGATTAGTGCCCCAGCCAGCCACAGAAACACTTGTGTGAGCACAGCAGCCATAAAAACCAGAGAGAAGTGGGCACAGAGCAGCCACTGCTCCTTTCAGCCAGGGTGTTTGCTCCCAGCAGCCTGAAGTGCTGCAGCATCCCCAGCTTGTGATGAACTATGGTTTATTCCTTGCTTTGTGGCTGGATCCAGGCCCTCCACGACACTCAGCAGCATAGAATTGCACTGAGAAAATACTGATATAAATAACCCAAAATGTTAACCCTCAGCTTGCAGCCTGCAGAGTTGAACAGAGACTGTGAACTCCAAACCAAACCAAGGCTGTTGTTGGTAGCCTGAACATCGTGGGATGAGGACACCTCCCCAGGAAACAGGGAAGGGTCTGAAAAATCAATAAAAGGTTTGAAAACCTCTGCTCTTATCATAAGGTAATCTGGCAAAATCAGATGCCCAGAACTTCAGTCCAGTAGATTGGACTCCAGTAGAGTCTTCCCTCCAGAGAGGGAGGAATATACATCATTCTCCTTAGGTAAGGGATAAAAATTACTTTAACCTGTGTATACATACACAGAACACCCTTCCCAGATTCACAGCAATGAAACATCTATTGCACACCATCAGATATTCTCTGTTAGTCATTTGCAGGACAAATCAGGGATTGAGTGAAAAAAATATGTTTATATAGCATATTAATAGGGAGGAATAGGGTGGAATATGCTTGGCTCTAAGGAAGGGAGGGGACACTAGATCTTAAATTCAATTTGAGCTGCTCTTAGTCAATTCCTGATTGTTCTTGAGGGTGGAGACACTGGAGTACTTCAAGAAAAAAGATAATTTTTCTATCTTGCCTCTGAGGATGAAGAACTCATTCCCAATTTCACTGATCACTCTGGAGAAAGATATAAAAGAATTTTTATGAGCAGAGTTTATGTGGACCACGGAGTTACCACCTTGCTCCTTGCCAGCCCTGGGGAAAAATCACGACTCAGATTGCAAATGCAGCCAAAACAAAACAAACCTGCCAGGATCTGGAGCCATTGAAGGGATCCTGGTTTCTCTATTCTCCTGGTAAAGCCAACAGAAGCCAATATGGGCTGCTGTGTCCTGTTCCCCCTGCACATACCCTGTGCCTAGAGCATCCTTGGGAAACTGAGAGAGGTCCAGGTGGGTGCAGGTATCTGTTCCCACTGCTGGGCTGGGCTCTCAGGTCTGAAGCATTGTCAGGTTTCTGTGCTCACACACCCCTGAGATGCACACCAGGAGAGTGGAGCCTGTACCTACACGTTCAGAGGAGCAGGGCCTCAGAGGCACAGCCAGCTCTTCCTGCAGGGGTAAAAGTGCTTGCTGCATGCACGGCAAGGACAGGCACAGCACCTAAACCAGCAGTGGGGACAGCAGCAGGCAAGGATGGGGATGATCTTGCTCTCCTGCAGCATTGGGAAGCCTTGTGACACTTCCCAGGGCAGCTGGCTGGAGAGGTTTGCACTTAACCCCAGCTGGCTGGGGACACAGCTCAGCCCAGCTCGAGGTGCCACAGGCTCACTGCCCACTCACAGAGCCAACAAAGCTGCTGAAACCCAGCCCCAAATCTGCTCCCAGTGATGGACAGTAACCTCAGACTCTTACCTTGAAACTGATTGCAGTTTTGTGTTTCGTCACCTCTTGCCAGCTCCCCGGTGCAAGGCAAACGTCTCCCAGAGCTCTCTAGGAAAAAACAGCATTTAGAAAGCAGAGAGCAGAGTGCTGGATCTCCTCAGTCTCCTCATGCCTTGGCAGAAGGCAGCAGCAACAGGTCTGTACTGAGAGCTGATGATGTTTCGAGGCAACACTGCCTGTTACTTGCAGGATAAATGCATTAAGAAAATTAAATGTTTTTACAGCCATCACACCATCAAAGCTTTATTCTCTTCGCTCTTTAAATTAAGTGTTGGTTTGCATATCCATGCCATCCCAGCTATGTAATAACCTCTCTAAAGCTATTTTTGTTTCACATTCCTTACTATTTGGTAAAGCAAGCTGGAGTTTTCTGAGGACACGCATTTTTATTAGCGCTAATTCAGCATTATTTTCCAACCCATTTCCTTTGTTGGAGGCAGAGAAATCAGCTCAGGGAAGCTCGAAGGCAGCACCCCACGCCTTCCCCGCCTCGCCATAGCCGGGCTGTTCCTCTAGATGGCTCTGCCTTTGCCCAAAAACATCAAATCCCTGGAGCAAAAACCTCAATTTCGAGCGATACGGCGATACCACTGACTGCTCCTCTCCCTCCTGCAACGATCACGGCGGTTTGGGCCAAACGGATAAACACAGATTTGTTGTAATTTTAGAGAATGATATTTTCGGCTTATCTCCTCAGACTCAGAGGAAAATTGCTTTTTAAAAGTCTACATCCTTCTTGGCCTTTAAATGTCGCGTCACTTTCTAGCTGTGATTTCCCCGTAAACTGCTTGGTTTGGATGCCTGTTGTCCCGTCAGACTCCAAACCGGCATTTTCCAGCGCGACCCTGCTTTAAAAAAGATGAGGAGCTGTTATAAATCTTAAAGAGAAGGAAGCTGAGAAGGGAAAAGGCACCTTGTGAAAAGTAATTTTAAACTGTTCTCCTGCTGTTCTGGGTATCCAAATACACACGGAAAGTTCTTTCCCCAAGGGATGCAAAATAAAATCAGCAAAAGCAACAGTGACGGCAACAAAATAACAACAGAAAAAGAAAAAAAAAAACACGCACGCACGCACACACACAAAAACCTAAGAAAACAAAAAAACCGCTACAAACTCCCCAAACACCTCTCTTTACGATTAAAGGAGAAAACCCCAAATCCTAATTCTTTAACCCAGTCACTTTTAAGTTATTCTGTCTCCAAAAAAAAGTTTGTTCACTTGTTTTAAAACGAAATACAAAGTTGTAAATGCCTCGGCTATTATATCCCTGCTCAAATCACACAGGGGATGAAAATTTGGGATTGGACTCAGCTCGGGAAAGCTTCACTCGTTTACACGTGCTTTTATAACTATTTCATGGAAGACATAAAATGCGAAGACTTTTCCCAAACGCTCCTCTCTGCCCCAAATCCTGTTGTCAGACCAAGACATCCGGCGCTTGCAGAGCGCTTCGTGTATGTACCAGGAAAGGGCATTTTTTGGCATTTTTACCAGCAGAAAACTGAATAACTCAATTTAAGAACGGAGAATGAAATGTACATCTCATGTACCTGGTATTTTGACAAATTCTCTAAATCCTCCCGCACCATTGACCGTATTTTTGTTGTTACACGTGTGCTTTGCTCCGACCAGAAGATTTGCCGGAGCTGGCCCCTGCGTAGATCCCGGGTGTCGGGATCGTTATGAACACCGAGAGCTTTTTCTCTGCAAAAGGATGCGCTTTCCGTCAGGCTGCCTCGGAGCACGAAGACGAAAATAACTTTTATTCACTAAATCTCTCCCCGCGCCCCGCAGCCCATTCCGCCCGCGGTGCGAGCGAAGACGCCGGTGGTGTTCGTTTATTTAATTTCGGGCAATTCCTTATCCAAAGTTAATGAACGGCGATCTCAGCCCTGGCTGCTGGGGACGGGCGGCAAAACTACACTTCAAGAACAGAGTTTAAGCGAATTCCTCCCTTGGCGTTCCCGTCGGGGGAACCGCGGCGATGCTCATCCCCTTCCGACCTCGGCGGCGGGGCCGCAGGGATCGGGGGCGATCGCATCCCTGGGAAAGCAGGACGGCATCCCAGAGCGCCGCGGACAGCTCCGGGGAGGGGGCGGCCGGTGCGGGGGCGACCGGGAGAGACCCCCAGGCTCGGAGAGGGGGGGACGGGCACAGCACGGGGGGTGGGTCCGGCTCGGGGATGCTGCCCCCGCGCTGCCGGGAGCCAAATCCCTGGCGCCTCCCGCAGCTCCCCCGCCGGTCCCT